>PVIU01019058.1:0-37347 GCA_004026605.1 Ondatra zibethicus | reverse complement strand
GGCCTAAAAGTTTCTCCTTGGACTGACCTCTTTCTTTGACCAACTCACACAACACAGAGCACCACATAGAATAATAAATAACAATATATTACTGGGCAGTAGTATAGCTTTTAATCTCATCAGTCTGGAAGCAGAGGCAGATGGATCTCTGTGAATTAGAAGCCAGCCTGGTCTACAGAACGAGTTCCAGGACAGCCAGAGCTACACAGAGAAACCCTGTCTCAAAAACGAAAACACCCCCCCCCAGAAAAGTAGCAATATATACACTAAATAAGGGGCTAGTGCGTTCTCTCTGCAGATAGAGTGCTGGCCACCATGTCTAACGATTTAAGTCTCATCCCCAGGGTCTATATAGTGGAAGGCGAGAACTGATTCCCACGAATTATCTCTGACCTCTACATGAAGGTTGTGACATGAGTACACAACACACACAAAAGTGCACACACACTGTGCACTGAGCGGTGTCTCAATCGGCTTGGGCTGTGGGCGTGTCTGTGGGTACTGTCTCATGGATACGAGAAGACCCGGCCTGAAAGGGGATGGTACCATTGCCTGGGGCTGGGTCCTGGGAGCAAATAGAAGAGGATGGGATTGAAGAGGTGGCCCACTGGTTAGAGCACTTGTTCTCATACAGGACCCAGGTTCAAGTCCCAGCATTTACATGATGGCTGACAACCATTCTAACCAGTCCCAAGGGATTCCATGCCCTCTCTCTCCACTCCACCCCCAGAGTCGTGGAACTGATCAAGGGGAAGGAAAGAGGTGGGTGGGGACTCACTGGGTTGGGACAGGAGAGACAGGAACCTGGGGAGGAGCTGGAAATCTCACCTCTTGCTCTGAGGACTCCTCTCCTTGGGGTGCAGGGGATGGAGACTTGGGCTTAGTATGTTGGGGCTGTTTCTGGGGGCCACCTACACCTGCCAGCATGTCCTCCACCATCCATAGCTGCTGCTGGGCAGCTGCTCGGTCCTGGAAGGAAAGGGGTTTGTTCAAAACGAAAGAATACAAGGGTAGCACCAGCAGATGGGCCCCACGCAGCAGGCTCTAACATCAGCTGTGGAGGTTGCCATGACGGTTCCCAGCCTTTACAAACTCCATGTGCAACACACAGTCCCTGTGCATGTGTAGGTTACAAGGCATGTAAGAATTCTTTTTTTTCAGCCCAGGACCAGATGGTTTCAGCCAAGAATTCTACAAGACTTTCAAAGAGGAACTAATACCTATACTCCTCAAATTATTCCACACAATAGAAACACAAGGAACATTGTCAAACTCTTTTTATGAGGCTACAATTACCCCAATACCCAAACCACAGAAAGACAATACTAAGAAAGAGAATTACAGACCAATCTCACTCATGAACATTGATGCAAAAATACTGAATAAAATACTAGCAAATAGAATTCGAGAACATATCAGAACCATCATCCACCATGACCAAGTCGGCTTCATCCCACAGATGCAGGGATTGTTCAACATACGAAAATCTGTCAATGTAATCCACCATATAAACAAGCTGAAAAATAAAAACCACATGATCATCTCATTAGATGCTGAAAAGGCATTGACAAAATACAACATCCATTCCTGATAATGGTCTTGGAGAGAGCAGGGATACGAGGAACATACCTAAAAATAATTAAGGCAATATACAGCAAGCCAACAGCCAACATCAAACTAAATGGAGAGAAACTCCCAGCAATTCCACTGAAATCAGGAACAAGACAAGGTTGTCCACTCTCTCCATACCTATTCAATATAGTTCTTGAGGTCCTAGCTAGAGCAATAAGACACCAAAGAGAGATCAAGGGGATACAAATTGGAAAAGAAGAAGTCAAACTCTTACTGTTTGCTGATGATATGATAGTTTACATAAGTGATCCCAAAAATTCTACCAAAGAACTTCTACAACTCATAAACACATTCAGCAATGTACAAGATTAACTCAAAAAAGTCAGTAGCCCTCCTGTACACAGATGATAAAAGGGCTAAGGAAGAAATCAGAGAATCAACACCCTTCACAATAGCCACAAGTGGCATAAAATATCTCAGAGTAACTCTAACCAAACAAGTGGAAGACTTGTATGATAAGAACATTAAATCTTTGAAGAAAGAAATTGAGGAAGACACGAGAAAATGGAAAGACCTACCATGCTCTTGGGTAGTTGAATCTACAGATTCAACATAATGTCCATCAAAATCCCAACAAAATTCTTCAAAGACCTTGAAAGGACGGTACTCAACATCATGTGGAAAAGCAAAAAACCCAGGATAGCCAAAACAATCCTGGGCAACAAAAGAACTTCTGGAGGCATCACAATCCCTGACTTCAAACTCTACTACAGCTCTACAGTACTGAAAACAGCCTGGTACTGGCATAAGAACAGAAAGGAGGACCAATGGAACTGAATAGAAGACCCAGATATTAATCCACACATCTTCGAACACCTGATATTTGATAAAGAAGCAAAAAATATCAAATGGAAAAAAGAAAGCATATTCAACAAGTGGTGCTGGCATAACTGGATATCAACATGGACAAAAATGAAAATAGGCCCATATCTATCACCATGCACAACTGAAGTCCAAATGGATTAAAGACCTCAACATAAAGCCAGCCACACTGAACCTTATAGAAGAGAAAGTAGGAAGTACACTTGAACGCATTGGCACAGGGAACCACTTCCTAAATAGAACCCCAGCAGCACAGACCCTGAGAGAAACAATTAATAAATGGGACCTCCTGAAACTGAAAAGCTTCTGTAAAGCAAAGGACATGGTCAATAAAACAAAACAACAGCCTACGGAATGGGAAAAGATCTTTACTAACCCCACACCAGACAGAGGTCTGATCTCCAAAATATACAAAGAACTCAAGAAATTGGGCACCAAAGATCACATAATCCAATAAAAAAAAATGGAGTACAGACCTAAACAGAGAACTCTCAACAGAGGAATCTAAAATGGCTGAAAGACACTTAAGGAAATGTTCAACATCCTTAGTCATCAGAGAAATGCAAATGAAAACAACTCTGAGACCTGTAATCAAAACAATTCTTACACCTGTAAGAATGGCCAAAATCAAAAACACTGATGACAATTTATGCTGGAGAAGCTATGGAGAAAAGGGGACACTTCTTCATTGCTGGTGGGAATGCAATCTGGTACAACCCCTCTGGATGTCAGTGTGGTGATTTCTCAGAAAATTAGGAAACAACCTTCCTCAAGACCCAGTAATACCACTTTGGGGTATATATCCAAGAGATGCTCAATCGTGCCACAAGGACATGTGCTCAACTATGTTCATAGCAGGTTTATTTGTTATAGCCAGAACCTGGAAACAACCTAAATGCCCCTCTATCAAAGAATGGATAAAAAAAAATGTGGTACATTCACGTAATGGAATACTACACAGCAGAAAAAAATAATGACAGCCTAAATTTTGCAGGAAAATGGATGGAACTAGAAAGCATTATTTTGAGTGAAGTAACCCAGACACAGAAAGACAATTATCACATGTACTCACTCATAGGTGGTTTTTAAACATAAGGCAAAGAAAACCAGCCTACAAACCACAATCCCAGAGAATTTAGACAACAATATGGACACTAAGAGAGACCTACATAGATATAATCTACGTAGGAAGTAGAAAGTATAAAATGACAAGATCTCCTGAATAAATTTGGAGCATGGGGACTTGGGGGAGGGTTGAGGGAGGGAGGGGAGTGCCAGGGAGGGGGCAGAGAAAATTGTAGGGCTCAATAAATATCATAAAAAATAAATATATGTAAAGGGCACCATAGCAGAGCATCCAGAGACTACAAAAAAAAAAAAAAAAAAAAGAAAAGAAAGAAAGAAATGGTACATACTGGTACCAAACTTCTTGAAAAGGAAGTCAGGAATCTGAAGGATGATACAAACAATTTAACTAACAAAACTCAGTCAACTGGGATACTTTTGGAAATGGTACAGACCAATAGTAATTTATTTAAAGGAAGATTCAGCACTCTGGAGAAAGAAACAACCGATTTGGCACATAAAACCCAATCAATGACAGTGGGTGCTGAAACATTATTTGAGATAATTCCCACTGTTGAATTAATCAGACTCTGTCAAAGGGTGTGGCAGACTGACTGATAGAATGTCTCTCCAGGAAGGTAATATGCATGCTATAAAGATTATGTCCAAGGATGAGACATTATCTCTACTGGACAGACTTCATACCTTGGAATCCTCAATGAGAGCATTAGAGCAGAACACTGGACAGGAGATCCAGACATTACAAAAGGCAGTGGTAAACAGATTTGAAAAGTTGACGAAATTATCGATTTTATGACTAGGAACAAAAAGTAAAAAGGCAAAATTTAACCTCGTTGGTATGTAAAAATCTCCAGGATAGCTTCCCCAGAGTTCTGCCTGCCTTTCCAGTAATAACATCAGAAAAAGTATCTAGCTCCAAGTACCCTAAGATTGTCAAGGAATATACATGGGAGCCCATATGTATGACTGATCTAAAAGAAATTAAGCGATTGTAGCTTACGGACTACAGTCATCCTTTATTAGGGAAATGGGCAAAATGTGGGTAACAAAGCAATGCCACAAGACTGGACTCAGTCCTAGAAAGTGGACAACAATTACTTTGGAGGTGCTTTTTTAAAGAGGAGGCAAGAATTTTAGAGCAACAAGAAAAAGCAAAAGGACTTGAGATTTCCCTAGATCAAATTCTAGGTGAAGGACTTTACTCCGATCCTCAGGATCAAGCTCATTATGATGACCACGCCCTGTCCCTATGTAGCACAGCAGCTTTAAAGGCTTGGGACAGGATTCAGGAACTAGGAAAGAGAGTTGAATCATATCTTAGGGTTAAACAGGGTCAGAGAGAAACTTTTAGTGACTTCTTGCAAAGACTAACTAGGGCTGTACAAATAGAGGTAACTGACCCAGAAGCTAGACGTGTAATAATTGAATCTTTGGCTTATGAGAATGCCAACATTGAGTTCAAATGAATCCTTGGGCCTTTAAAGATCAAATTAGCACCCATGGATGAATGGGTTTTGCATACGATTAATGTAGAGACACTTGACTATGGTACTGAAGCGTGGGTAGGAGAAGCAATTTCCAATGGTAAGAGAAGACATCACAATACCAAATGTCTTAATTGTGGTAGAATGGGATATCTGAGTAAGGCTTATAGACAACAGAATTTTAGGAATAATGCCTCCTCTGGGAATGGCAGAAATAGGAGGACTCAACCTCAGGTTAACATTCCTGCAGCCCCAAAAATTTATGTTTCTGAGTAAAATGTTAGAAGATATTATAGATGACGGACACCAATCATTCGGGCTGTACAAGAACACAAAGCAATTGATAAACCTTCAGAGGTACCAACAGCCCTATCTTTAAAATGGTTAACTGAGAAACCAATATGGCCTAAGCAGTGACCTCTAGCTGAGGAAAAGTTGTAGGCTTTAGAACAGCTGGTAGAAGAGCAACTAGATGCTCGACATATAGAAGAATCTACCAGACCTTGGAATTCTACTGTATTTGTTGTTAAAAAGAAATCTGGAAAATGGAGAATTGTGACAGATCTTAGAGCTATCAACAAGGTTATTCAACCTATGGGCCCTCTACAATCTGGAATTCCTCTGCCTTCTCTGTTACCAAAGGGATGGCCTTTCATAGTTATTGATTTTAAGGATTGTTTGTTCACTATACCTTTACAAGAAAATGATAGAGAAAAGTTTTCCTCCACAGTGCCTACTTATAATAATTCTCAGCCTACTAGGAGATATCAATGGACTATCCTTCCACAAGGAATGCTCAATAGCCCTTCTCTGTGCCAATACATTGTCAGCCAGCCATTGGAAATAATATGTAAGCAATTTCCTAAGTCTGTAATCTACCATTACATGGATGACATTTTGTTATCTGATTCAAATACAGATACTTTAGAAAGAATGTTTGAAGAAGTAAAGAAAGTCTTGCCTGAATGGGGATTATAAATTGCTTCTGAAAAGATTCAAAGAAGAGATTCTGTTAATTACCTAGATTACAAAATAGGTTTCCAGAAAATTAGAACACAAAAGGCACAAATTAGGAGAGACTGGTTGTGCACTCTTAATGACTTTCAAAGATTATTGGGAGACATTTCCAGTCTACAACTGACTGTTGGGATAACACCTGATCTAATAATTCATTTAAACAAAACCTTAGATGGTGATAAAAACTTGAATAGTACCAGAGAATTAAAAGCTGAAGCAGAAAAGGAATTGACAATTGTTGAGGAGAAATTACAGGAGGCTCATATGGATAGGGTGAATCCAAATCTTAATTGTATTCTAGTCATATTGCCTTCCAGAATTTCTCCTACATGAATTTTAATGCAGAAGGATGATATTATCTTAGAATGCATCTTTTAATGACATAAACCAAATAAAAATTAAAAACTTATGTGGAAAAGGTCTCTGAATTAATTATAAAAGGTAAATGAGACTTCCTCAATTAGTAGGTAAAGACCCAGCAGAGATTATAGTGCCTTTTACTGCTGAAGAAATAAAAAGGTTATGGGGGGGGGCTGGAGAGATGGCTCAGAGGTTAAGAGCACTGACTGCTCTTCTGGAGGTCCTGAGTTCAATTCCCAGCAACCACATGGTGGCTCACAACATGGTGCCCTCTTCTGGCCTGCAGGCATACATGGAGGCTGAAATTGTGTACATAATAAATAAATAAATAAATCTTTTTTTTAAAAGTTATGGGAAGACAATAAACCCTGGCAAAGGGCTTGTGCTTATTTTTTGGGAGAAATTAATAGCAATTATCCCAAAAGGAATAGAATTAACCTTATAAAGAGAACTTCTTGGATTCTTCCCTGAATTGTAAGTGATGCACCAATAACTGGAGCTCATGCATTTTATACTGATGCAAATAAATCAGGGAAGGCAGGTTACAAATCAGAAGAATTAAGTAAGGTGGAACAAAGCCCTTATAATTCTATCCAGAAGGAAGAATTATATGCTATTCTTATGCTACTAAGGGATTTTAAGGAACCTCTCAATATAGTTACCGATACACAGGATGCAGAAAGAGTTGTCTTACGTATTGAAACTCCTGAATTTATACCAGATGAATACAGAATTGACTTCATTATTCATGCAGGTGCAAGACATAATCAAGAATAGGCTTTGTCCTATATACATAACACACATCCGATCCCATAGGGATCTGCCAGGTCTTCTAGCACAAGGTAATGCAGAAATTGATCCATTATTGATTGGAAGTGTATTGCAGGCCTCTGAATTTCATAAAAAAAACATCATGTCAATAGCAAAGGTTTAGAGAGAGAGGGGTTTTTTTTATTACATGGCAATAAGCTAAGGAGATTATAAAGAGGTGTTCTACTTGTTCTTTCTATAATTAAACACCGTTGCCTGCAGGGAGTAACCCTAAGGGTACTCAAAAGAATGAAATCTAGCAAATGTATGTGTTCCACATTATGGAATTTGGTAAATTAAAATATGTACACCACACCATAGACACTTATTCAGGTTGTCAGTGGGCAACTGCCTTGAGCTCAGAAAAGGCCAATTCAGTAATCACACATTTATTGGAAGTTATGGTCATCATGGGTATACCTGCATAAATAAAGACAGACAATGGTCCAGCATATGTATCTAAGAAAATAAAGTGGTTTTTTTTTTGCTTATTATAATATAAAGCACATTACAGGTATACTAAATAATCCTACAGGTCAGGCAGTTATAGAAAGATCAAATCGTATTATAAAGAATATGCAGAACAAACAAAAAGGGATGGAAAATACCCCCAGAAATAGATTGCATAATGCTTTATTAACCTTAAATTTTCTTAACGCTAATGAGAAAGGACCAACAGCTGCAGAGAGGCATTGGAAAATGACAAAAACTTCTGAATTGAGTCAACCAGTATATTTCAAGGATGTGTTGACCTCACAATGGAAACCAGGAGATGTGCTACATTGGGGAAGGGGTTTTGCTTTTGTTTCCACAGAAGAAGAAAAACTATGGATACCGTCAAAATTAATAAAGATTCACTTTGAAACGGAGAAACCTATTGAAACACAGAAATGACAGCTCATCCACAATGATGACAACCATATTGGTGGTAAGGAAAGCCATATAGGGTTGGGGTAGGGTTCTCCTCTTATCTTTCCAGGAAAATACACATCATCAAAAATTCAAGAGACCCTGGATGTTTGAATGCTGACAGAATAAAAAATAACTATCCACTAAGGAGCATCCAGAAAACAGAATATGGTTTATGAATCCAGGTACTGGTTACACTTACATTTACACACGCACACACATTCACATGCACACACACACACACACACATATTCAGCTGGTTTTGGAGTTGGAAAATGGCTTTGTACTTCTCTAAATCCAAGCATGTTGTTAAAAGGAAAATTCAGAGTTTCTGTCTCATATTGGGAGCCATCTGGTATGGGACAGAAGAAAGAATTTAGGAAAAACTTTACTTTCTCTATGCCTATTTTTGTCTATATCATATTCTTCATTGAATGTATGTTTAAATGAATGATGTTTAAGTTTTCCATGATGAACAATAGATTTTTCTACAGATCCTTTTCCTACAGTAATCTTTGAAGTTTCCAAGAAGAAGATGCATCCACACAGCAACAACTCCACCTAGTTGAAATGACATTATAATGTAGACAGTGCTTCTATAAGACCGCTTCTTTGGGTACCAGCTCCTGAAATGGTGCACCTTCTCATGACATTCTAGCCAGAACTCCAAATAAGAACTTTGAGAAAAAGAAACCCTATTGACTTCTCAGAAATGGTTTGCAACTATACTAGACAGTAATTTTGGAATTTAACCACCACTTAATTTTCGCAGGATCCCATTAAAAGAACACCATCACCATGACAGTAGGAAGCAATTCTAGAAGACGATGCCCCATCCCAAAAAAGTTTGTCCATAGGGTTGGGAATACTGTTTAGGGGTTGTTGATTATTACTTGTACTAGACAGAGGGTTGGAGTGAAAGCTGTGTTTGTTGAAAAAAAAGAGGGGGATAGTAATAGTAGGTAATAGAGTGAATACTTGTGAGCTATTATTTATGGACAATTTACATTGGTATAGTTTTTGTATATTGATACAAGTTCAAATTAAATTTGTTACTTTTGTTTACACTTTTTTGTACACCTATGCAAAGTTATTTTGTCAGATTGTATATATATGCATGTTTCTATCTCGGTTTAGGACACTTTGTATATTGATACAACGTTTAGGATATATTTTCATATTGCATTATATATTACTCCTACCTCTGATCAAGATACTTGCACATTGTTTACCTTTTGAGGTCATTGTCCTCGTTTGTTACACATTTGTTTACAGATTATTTAATATTCTGACATGAAGTTTTAGTCTTTAATTTATACAGGTATTAATTAGTATAGGTCAATAGTTATTCATGTTTGTTGTACATAAAGACATATCAATTAGGTTCTTTAGATACATAGAGATTGTATTCTGTCTAGATAGGTAATCTTCAACCACTTCAAGGATCTGTGGAGCATGGCATTTAAATAATTTAGGGTTCTGTTGACATGAGACATGATTGCTCCTGACAGCAACAATGTATTCCTGAGAGAATGTTGAGCACCAAAGACACTCCACTTGGAGTTTGTTTTCTTCTTGGCAAAACTGGCCTTTGGGCAAGGAACTGACAATGCCTTAACCACTGACAAGTTACATAGTATCCAGAAATGGATAAGCAGGACTGTCAAATCTTACCAAGACAGGATAAGAGGGTTTTGAAAAATTTCCTAACTCTGAAAATGGTCTGTCAGTTACGCTAGGCCTTAGCCGAAGTTGGTTGCTTCAACGTTACAAAACAAGACTTTGGGTGATTGATCAGTTAGTTAATTGTCTCCATCATATATTGCTCACTTTGGAAGCTACTTGATTGTACTTCCTGCCTGCTCAAATAATATTATCTCCCTTCTCAGGCCTTCGATAGGGTTCAAGATTAGATAGTCATAGTTACTGTACTCTTATGATCTAGCCAAGCTATTTCCTATATAAGACTTAGACTCCATAGGATAGAATGTTTATTAAAACATTTATCATATGTTCCTTGCTTCATATTGTTTATGCTGGCTGTAATTCTAATTATACTTGATATTTATTCCTAGTATATATAGTTTGTATTGGGTCTGGAACTCTCTTATTTAACCAAAAAGGGGAGGTGCTGTGGGAACACATTCCACTCCTTCAGCCAATAGTCTTTAAGATGCCAGCCCACTTGGGTGTGGTCCTTTATACTATAAAAAGCAGCAGTAACCGTGCACCCACTCTCTTGCTTCCGGCTCCCTCTTCCTGCTATTACACTCTATTCCTGTTCGCTCAGAGGACAGTGATCTGTAAGTTTCCCCTTGAATAAATAACCCTTTTATTATCCATAATCTGAACTGGTGTGGGATTGTTTTATGACTTATGCCTTTACAAGCCCATTATTACTGGCTTATATCTCAGGGACCATTTTGAAAATAGTTATTTATTTATTTAATGTATGAATGTTCTATCTGCATTTATTCCAGAAGAAGGCATCAGATCCCTCCAGAGATGGCTGTGAGCTACCATATGTGCAACGAATTAGGTTGGTATGATGAATAACGAGGCCAGTTCAAGAATAACAACTATACTCTAATGACTATAATGGGAAAAACTCACACTACAAGAGTGGGAGGTCCGACTTCCTATATGTCCGGCAGTCACCACACAGAGAGGATGTGCACCTTAATTCTACCAGTTTTTCCTCCTCCGCTGCAGGTAGCCACGCCTTAATTAGATGGGATTGGTTGATAGGGTTTCCCCATCATCTCCCCCTTTTGTCTAATCAAGATCAATCCAAACCCAATACAACTACATACAATAGGAACAGATACCAAATATAAAATTACAAACAATAAACAATATTAAGCAAGGAACGCATAACAAAAGTTTTACTAAACATTCTATTTCAAGGAGTCTAACTATTGCATTGAAATTAAGCTTGGCTAAATCATGAGGAAGGTAACTACAATTATCTAATCTTCAACTCCATCGAAGATCCGAGAAGGGAAACAATATTACTTGAGTAAACAGGAAGTGCAATTGAGAAACTTCAAAAATGTGCAACAAATGACAGAGACAACTGGCTACCTGGGCAATCACCCAAAGTCTCATTTGCAATGTTGGAGCAACCAACTTAGGCTAAGGCCTAACATAACTGACAGACCATTTTCAAAGGCAAGAAACTTTTCAAAACTATCTTACTCTGTCTTGGCAGATATGACAGGCCTGTTTTATCCATTTACGGATATTGTGTATCTCTGTCAGTAATTGAGGTATGGGCATTTCTTTGCACAAAGGCCAGTTCTGCCAAGAAGAAAGGCTCCAGATGGAGTGTCTTTGGTGCTCAACATTCTCTCGGGAATAGATCGGCGTTGCCAGGAGGGATTGTGTCTCACTACCACGGAACTCTAAGTTAGAGTAAATGCCATTTTCTTCAGCTCGTTGAAGAGGTTGAAGATTATCTATCTATACTGAATATAATCTCTATGTATCTAAAGAACATGATTTTGTCTAATTATAAATAAGACAAACATAGGTGACTATTGATCTATAATCCTCAATACCTATCTAACTTAAAGATTAAGACAATAAACAACTGTGCAATAAATGAGGACAATGACCTTCAAATGTAAACAATGTATAAGCATCTAGATCAGAGGTATAAATGTACACTGCAATATGGTAAATATATATCAATACATAAACAATGTTTTAAACAGAGGTAGAAGCATACACACATACAATATTAAATATAATTTAACTTTGTATCAATATACAATAATCTATACCAATATAATTGTCTAAAAACAATAACTCACAAATACCAATCTATTATCCCATCATCCAATTATCCCTCTTTTTTTAAAAGATCCCTGAGCCTATAAAATTCTTCCCCATCCCTCAACTGTATACCAATTATAATCAACCCCTAAATGCTATCCCTAAGAATGAGGGCAAACTTTGCTGGGAGAGGTGATGTCGTCCTCTAAAATTGCTTTCAGCTGTCATGGCGGTGACGTTCTTTCTAGAGGATCTTCTGAAAATAAAATGATGGTTAAATTCCAAGATCAATGTCTTATAAAATTGCAAACAGTCTCTGAGTATTTTGTGGAGGTCTACTCAGAATGTTGTAAAAGATGTGCACCATTTCAGCTAACAAAGTTGGAACCATCTTGTGCAACTGGTACCCAAACAGTAGCGCTATCAGTATTATGACATCATATCAACAAGGTGGAGTTGTTGTTATGGGGTCCCAACTTCTTCCTGGAAACTTGAAAAATTACTGCAGGAAAATTCATTGTTCATTGTGGAAGACTTAAGCATTATTTATATAGACATATACTGAAATATATATTCAATGAAAGGTATGATAAAGACAAAAAGAAATATGAAGAAAGGCAAAGAAGTTTTATAAGTTATTTTTTCCTTCTGTCCCATATCATGGCTCTTGACATGAGACAGAAACTCTGGGTTTTCTCTTAACAACAAGCTTGGAATTAGAGAAGGATTGAGCCAGAGTCCAACTCCAAAACCAGCTCTATATGTTTATAAATATACATACATGCATATATATAAAATTATGTGTTGAATATTTTCACTTACAGAACCTATTTGATTTTCTTCCTGATCCTTATTGGGTTGTAAATTGTTTCCATCTGTCAGTATTCAAACATCTAGGGTACCTTGAATATTTTGAAGATGAGCACTTTCCTGTGGAGATAAGAACAGAACCCTGCCACCATCCTATATATTTTTTTACAACCTGTATGATTATCAACTTTGTGGATGAGCTGTCATTTTTCCTTTCTAAGAGGTTCCTCCTCTTCAAACCAAACCTTTATTAATTTTGATGGTATCCACAATTTTTTTTTCTCCTGTGGAAACAAGACCAAAACACCTTCCCCAACACTATGGAAACCTTGGACAGTTAGATTGTCTGACATATTGCCCTTTGAAAATCAGTAACGTATTAATTGTATTCAAAATAACAAATCTTGCCTGTGGTTCAATCAGCTGGAGTAGGTGCACAACCGTTGCCTGCCAGTAGGTGTCAGGGTGTACCTGAATCCACGTGCTTGGTTTTAGATGCTGAATTTAAGTAAAGTGCTGAAAAATATACTCAAATCCAAGAAGTTTTGTTTTGTTTTGTTTTATAAATCACAGACCATGTGCTCTGTGAATGTCTTTGGTTGTTCAATAGCCACGCTAGACAGATCTCCTACTCTGGTGTCGGCAGAGCTGGGCTGGGTGTGCACGAGCGGCCGAGGGAAGCCGAGGGGCGAATGCGCGGTCCCGGGCTCAGAGCTGGGTGCTGAGCTCCGGAGGCAGTGACGCCTTTTCTGCCTTGGCCTCCCGCATCTCTCTGCCAGCACTGCCTGAGCTTCAGCGTGAGCGCAGTCGACGCCCAAATGAATGCAGCATGGCCGCAGCTGGCCAGAGCTGCCAGAGGCTCTAGAAGCCCCACATTGGGTGCCAGATGTCATGAATTAGGCCGGCATGATAAATAACCAGGCCAGCTCAAGGGTAACAATTATATTTTTAATGGTTATAAGGGGAAACTCACACTACAAGAACGGGAGGTCCGACTTCCTATCTGTCTGGCAGGAGTCACGCAGAGAGAGAGAGCACACCTGGGTCCTCCCAGTTTTTCTTCCTGGGCTCCAGATAGCCACGCCTTAACTAGAAGTGATTGGTTGACAGAGTTTCCCCAACACCTAGTAGCACAGATACTAAGATAAAACAATAAATGGGACCTCCTGAAATTGAAAAGCTTCTGTAAAGCAAAGGACACAGTCAACAAGACAAAATAACAGCCTACAGAATGTAAAAAGATCTTCACTAACTCCACATCAGACAGAGGTCTGATCTCCAAAATACACAAAGAACTCAAGAAATTGGACACCAAAGATCATGTAATCCAATTAAAAAAAAAATGGAGTACAGACCTAAACAGAGAACTCTCAACAGAGGAATCTAAAATGGCTGAAAGACACTTAAGGAAATGTTCAACATCCTTAGTCATCAGAGAAATGCAAATCAAAACAACTCTGAGATTCCATCTTACACCTGTAAGAATGGCCAAGATCAAAAACACTGATGACAACCTATGCTGGAGAGGTTGTGGGGTAAAGGGAACACTCCTGCATTGCTGGTGTGAATGCAAGCTGGTACAGCCCCTTTGCATATCAGTGTGGTGATTTCTCAGAAAATTAGGAAACAACCTTCCTCAAGACCCAGCAATACCACTTTTGGGTATATATCCAAAGGATGCTCAGTCGTGCCACAAGGACATGTGCTCAACTATGTTCATAGCAGCTTTGTTTGTCATAACCAGAAACTGGAAACAACCTAAATGCCCCTTGATTGAAGAATGGATAAGGAAAATGTGTTCCATTTACACAACGGAATACTACACAGAAGAAAAAATAATAACATCTTGAAATTTGTAGGCAAATGGAGCTTGAAAACATCATATTGAGTGAGGTAACCCAGACCCAGAAAGACAATTATATGTACTTACTCATAAGTGGTTTTTAAACATAAATCAAAGAAAACCATTCTACAAACCTCAATCCCAGAGAACCTAGACAACAAGGAGAGCTCTAATCTACATGGGAAGTAGAAAAAGACATATCTCCTGAGTAAATTGGGAGCATAGGGACCTTGGGAGAGGGTTAATGGGGAGGGGAGAAGCAGGGATGCGTGCAGAGAAAAATGTAGATCTCAAAAAAAATCAATAAAAAATAAAATATGTTAAGAAGATGGGGAAAAAAGAAATGATTACTTTAAGCTAATACAGTCATCATCAGACTTTCTTCATGTACAGAAGCCATTGTCTAATTATAAAATAGCACCCAAGTGTTCTGGATAAGAATTTAGTAGTTTAAATGTGTTTAAACAGAATTATCTTAAAGTTCATAGCAGATACTTCAAGGGTTTTGCTTTTTTGTTCAATTTCACTTTTGGTTTTTGTTCGTCATACCTTTGGATGATGTGAGCACTTAGCAGCCATTCCCACTGTAGTCCAGCGCTGGCCATTCTCTTGGTATTAGTAATTACATCAGCTTGCTCTAGTGGTAGATGCTAAAATGTCACAAAAACGTTTGGAAACTCCCTTTCCAATAAAAAGTAATTAATCTATTGTTCCTACTTAAGGAATCACAATGGATTACTTATCTTTTAAAAATAACAATTTTATTTATCCTTTGAGAATTTCATACATGTGTACAATACATTTTGATAACACCTACCTACTCTTAAGTTCTCCTGGCTCCCCAACATCTCCCTTCTGTTTTCATGTTTTCTCTCTTAAAAAAAAATTTTTGTAACCCACTGAGTTCAATTAGTGCCGCTTGATGGAATATTGGTTTATCTTGTTAGCTTGACCTTGTATAGGTACTATAGTCACTGTGAGTTTATTGGGCAGTGGCCATGTCTAGTCCATGGCACCATTTCCAGTCTCTAGACTGAGTGGCAGTTTCTCAGTCTCCCCAGAATGCAGGTAGCATTTGTTATACTACCAGCCCTTATTATGTAAGCCTTTATAGTAAGTCTTCTTTGTAAGCCATATCCATTCTGTTGGTTCTATTCCTTTAGGAAGCCCTAACTATTGAAGCTAGGCTTTAATTATATATTAAAGAAGTTCTGTAGTCACTTTTCTGTCCTGCTTGTCCAGTTTGGACAGCAAACTCCAGCTGTTGAGGTAAGGGCAGTGTTTTGCCCAATGGCTAACTTTGTCCCAGTGAAAGCAAACTCCAATTGAAGACTCTATGGTGCCATTCAACTTCTTTGGAAGTAAATTGGTGCCGCCAGAAGCAGACATGTATTGCTGTCATGAAAAGTCCTATGTTATCAAAACATTAAAATTCCATATTCTGTATGTCTCTGACATGTTTGAAGATCATCTATTTATTTAAACTATGTCTCTGATTGGCATTAAATATATACCTCATGACTTTGTTTGTTTGTTATAGATAACCAACTGTCCCCACCAGCGGGACACAAATAGAACTGGATCCGCTCTGGAGGGGAAAAATAAAAGGACAAGAGACACAAGAAATGGAGAGCAAGTCTGTATTCTGATCAAGCTACCAACTTTATTTTTTCTCAGGGGCATTATATAGCAAACAGGCAGGAGGGAGGGTGGGGTGCTGGAATGTCAGGTCTGGAGATGTCTCTAGCTGATATAAAGAGATTAAGGAGACACTGATGGTCTGTGACTGTTAACTAACAAAGGGAATGTTAATTACTTCTGAAGCCTGGGGCCTGCAGGTCTCACAGGGAGATAAGACACTGGGTTATTTTCCTAGGCCTGAAGCCTGCCCTACAGAGGCTTCTGAATAGCTTATTTAACTTGTGAACTTAAGATGGCTATAACCAAAATACAGGTCTTTGCTCTCAGCAATTAACTACTACTAACCTGTATTTCTTTATTATCCTAAATTGCTTTCAAAGACTAGAACTTTACATTACATTTTAAAATGAGCTCCATGGGTACAATACCTTAAACAAGAAATAGAAACATATAATACAGTATAACAGAAATAACCTTAAATTTGTATCTTATATACAAATATACAAAAGATATACATAAGTATCTTATACAAGAGTAGAAGCCTACATGCAGTATAACAAAAATAACCTTAAACAAAAACCCATACCTATGTAAAATATTTGAGACTGGAAGTTGCTTTTCTAGTTTGAAAGTAGATACATTAATCTACCCCTTTATCACATCATTTTTGTATCCCCCTTTTTCTTTTCAGAATGAGATCTCTGAATCTAATTTTCTTTGCTTAGTATCCTCCCTGGCCATGGCCAATAACATGTGACTAACCCCTCTAAGAGATAACAAGCATTCATTGAACAATCCAAAACCATCCACCCTGCCCCTTGGAAATGTGGGTGCTGTGTTCTTAAAATTACTTCCTGCTGGCTGGAAATGACATCTTTAAGAACCTGAGAAAATTGAGATAATGGTTAAATCCTAGGAAAACTAGCCTTAACGTAACATTTGTTGCTCAAAGACAGTCTCTGTGCAACGGGAAAGCACAAGACTTATTTGTATGCCTGGCTAGAAGAGTCTGTGAGGCTGAGCCCCCTCAGCCATCATCTTTGGAGCTGTTCTGGATGCAGAGCTCTGAGGAAACCACAACAAAGGCATCCACTGATGTCTGGTCCCCTTGCTCTGAAAACACATAAACTTTCAAAGATAAGTAAAGTATGAGTTGTGCATTATACACAAGCCTGCCAAAATAATGTTTTGTTTTATGTTTGAGCAGGTAAAATATACATTACCTGTCTTGTAGTTTTTATAGGGTTATTTCTTTATGGATGTAGCCACGATTTTCACACCTTTTTTTGTTCCTGTGGAAACAAAAGCATAACCACTTCCCCAAAGAAATGCATTTTCTGGCTTCCATTTTAAAGTTAAGGCATTTCTAAAGTATCCAGGCTGGTTTGATTTGGCAGTCCTTTCCATAATCCGGTGTCTCTCAGCAGCTGTCGTTCTCCATTCATTATCATTCAAAGAGTACAAAATCAACAAGGCACCATGTAAGATCCAGACACTCTGTGCATCTTTATGTGTCTTTTTTATATTATTTTATTTCATCTTTAAAGACTTTATCTTATTATTTATGAACTATTTTTCTATGACTATCTATACCCATTTTCTTTTCCTTTTAAAGCCTACACACACCTTTTAAACACACTGTAACCTGTTTTAAGCTTTCCCCCCATCTTTATCTGTCTTTACTGAACATCTATAGCATTCTCTGGACACATGAAACAAATCTTAAACTGCCATGTGAGCTGTGGCACAGTTCAGTTAAGCACATGGTTCTGGCATATGTTATTGGCAGCCAGCTCCAACCCACAGCAGCAGCTAGTAGCTACATCTCTGCCCCGAGTCTACCCAAGAGACCATTTCCATGCATTTCCATGTTCTGACTTTTTTGTAAAGCTTTCTTGAGCCTTATGTAGATATACATGGCCAGACATGTGGTGCCGTATGTAGGCAGATTGTTCTTCGGGTTGCCAGCTCACAAAAGTGAAAAGGAAATGTACTGTTAATTATGATAGCTCAGCCTTAGCTTGGGCTTGTTTCTAACTAGCTCATGTAATTTAAATTAGCCTATTTCTGTTCATCTATGTGCTGTTATGTGGTTCATAGCTTTTGTTTCTTCTGCATTTCTTGCTTCATCTATGTTCAGCTTGAGGCTCCACTTTCTTCTCAGAGTTCTCTGTCCCTAAAGTCCCACCTAACCTCTTCCTACCTAGCTAATGGCCATTCAACTCTTTATTAAACCAATCACAGTGACACATCTTCACAAAATGTAAAGAAATATTCCACAACATCTTGTGTCATTCTGAGGATGACATGCATTCCCACAGGGAAGTTGTTCACACAGTCTCCCCTAAATCACACAGGGCACGGTCTAGAGGGTGTAAAGATGAGGAGAAGCACAAGATGGAAGAAGAGTGGGAAGGGAAAGATTGTGCCACCAAAGAAAGCATCTTCCACCCTGTGCACCATGACAGGATCTAGACCTACAGAAAGCTTATATTGCCACATCACATCTGTTATCACATTTCCGTGACACGGTGTTGACAGAGGTTTCTGTTCTGCCTGGTCCCGAAGCCATTCAGTCCCAAAGAAACACACAGAGGCCTACATTAATTATAAACTGGTTGGCCTATTAGCTCAGGCTTCTTATTAACTTATATCTTATATTAACCCATAATTCTTGTCTGTGTTAGCCACATGGCTTGGTACCTTCTATTGATGAGGCACTCTCATCTTGCTTCTTCTGTGTCTGTGTGACAACTGCAGACCAGACCTACCCTCTTTCTAGAATTCTCCTATTCTGGTCACCCTGCCTATACTTCCTGCCTGGTTACTGGCCAATCAGCATTTTATTAAATCAATACAAGTAAAAAATTTTTATAGGATACAACACCATTGTCTCACAGCAACAGGGCATGTCCTATCTGTGGACCTAGGTCCCCTAAAAGGTGTGTCAGACTCTGTAAGGATACACGAGGAGAAAGGTACTAGGAAACCGATCTCAGTTTACCATAAGCTACCCTGTATGGTCATCAGATTGGAACTTGTTTATTTTGTCACCCCTCAGTCACCTATTCATCCTCTCTCTCCTGAAGTAAACAGTTAACCTTGTTCCCTATCAGTTACCTGTTCATCCTGTGCCCCTTTGTCTCTTATTCATCCTGTCTCCTTAGTCCCCTCTTCATCCTGTCCCACCTCAGTCACCTGTTCACACTGTCCCCCCACCAGTCTCCTGTTCATCCTGTCCCCCCATCTCCTGTTCATCTTGTCCCCACTCAGTCCCCTGTCCACCCTATCCCCTCTCAGTCCCCTGTTCATCCTCTCCCTACAAGTTATGGAAGGTGTAGTATATTCTCTGATCTGTCTCTGAAGCAGAGGCCTCCTCTGAAGAGCATGGGGGCTTAGCAGAGCTGTGTAGCTTAGAATTATGCTGTAGGCCCTGCATGAAAAGGATATAGGAGAGTCACAATGGGATATGGGAAGAGTATCCAGTGAGGTATACAGGGTCTGTAAAGTGAATTCATTCATTAATGAGCAGTTTCTGAAGTCATCTATTGCTGTGATTAAACAATATGACCAAAGCAACCTGGGGAGGAAAGGTTTTATTTGGTTTATGCTCCTACATCCCTGTTTATCACTGAGGGAACTCAGGACATGAATTCAAACAGGGCAGGAACCTGGAGGCAGGAGCTGATGCAGAGACCATGGAGAGGTGCTGCTTATTGGCTTGCTCCTTATGGGTTGCTCAGCCAGTTTTCTTATAGAACCCAGGGCCACCAAGTCAGGAGTGGCACCACCCACGATGGACTGGGCCCTCCTACATTGATCACTAAATGTCCTACAGGCTTGCCTATAGCTCTAACTTATGGTGCACTTTCTCATTTAACGCTTTCTCCTCTCTGATTACTTTAGTGTATATAAAATTGACATAAAACTAGCCAACACAACATCACCTAGGCCACTGTTCAATATGGATAGTATTTGCTTGTTCCTTGAAAGACCTGCTAAACAGACACAAGAACTAGGTGTAAAATGCTACTTTGGCCATTCTACACCCCAGGAAATTAAACCTTGGGGAGGGCACTTCACAAGGCCATCCCTCTGTGACTCATGACCTCCAGCAGATCTCTTTGAAAGACCATGTACGCAGGGCACTGATTCATAGGAGGGCAGCAATGAAGAGATGGACCCTGTGCTTCGGGTCCTAGAAGGAGGAAGGTGGATTGCTAAATAAAGAGGGGCACTCAAGTAAGCTGGAAAGAGACACTCTTTTCTCTTTTCCTCCCATTCTTTCTCCTTGTGGTTGGGATGGCATAGAAATGCCATTAGTGCAAGATGTGAGGTCATGAATAGTGCCATGAGCACTGGGTATGAGGTGCCCTTCACAGAAAGTTGCGTGGGGCATCCTGATGCTACTAGAGGTGATCAGCAACTACAAAATATGGCCATCTTCTGATTCCAGCCTATTTTCTAGTTCTGATTAGTGTCAAGGTTTCCCCAAAGTGCTCTTAGCACCCACCACACTCACCTTCCCCACACCCATCTTCCTGCTTCTTCCTTCAACTTTCATCACACACTAGAGATCTCTTCTCTCCAAGTTCCTAGACCCACTTGATTCATTCAGGTGAATCCCAGGGTCATTCTTATCCCTGGCTTCCTGAATATGTCAGCAAGTGAGATATATATCCAGGCCCTTCCTTGACTCCTTATCACCTGGGACCCCAGGACCCAGCTCCACACTCTCCTCACAGTGGCACTGTTCAGTGACTTCTCCTACCAGCCTTCTCCCACCACAATTCCCTGGCTCTGAGTGATGGGGAGCCCAGGGTGCTCTCTGTAAACATGTCTCTTCTTTGTGGTTTTATCCAAATCAGGTCTTAATGCCTAGGGTCCTCAAACTCTGCTTCATCTGGGCCCCTCCTCTATCTCTAGATCTGAGCATCAACTGTTCATCTCTTCTTGGGTCTCTCAGATCTTCCTTATCCTTGTAGGAGCAGGAGTAATAGTAACCCTTCTGAAAGTTTACTTCATCTACAAGACTGATCCTGTCAGTCACTGGCAATTCATTCAGTTCTTGAAGGTACTTGGGCTGTGATTTCTTACCTCCAGGGACATCACTAGCATCTGTAGATATATGTGCAACCATATTTGATGTTTATGACTCTGAGCTAGAGACAGCTAGCTGTCCTGAATTACAAAATCTTGGCAGTCATTTCTTTGTTGGCTTGTTCTTCAAGTTGCCTTACTGAACTAACATCAATGAGGGCTTCCCCATAGCTGCCCATAGGAAGCCCCTGCTCTAGTCTTCCCCAAACTCTATGTAATCTAGCCCCTCCCTCAGACCACAAGCAGTGTTGCCAGTTGGTAGGGACCTACTCTAGACCTCTATGCGAGGTCTAGACAACCAGTCAGCCCAGCTAGGATGACCTTTTGCAAGGGGGCACAGCTGAATTCCACCAGATGGCTGCTTGTTAGCTCAGAGGACAGTCACTTACAACAACATGACTTGAGGGGATTTGAGAAGAAGAGTTTCAGAGGAAGCCAGGGATAAAAAGCCAGGCAGGTGGGGTGGATAAAGAAGGCAAATATGAGATAATATCATCATAAGATATTATAAACATGTAATGAATTGTTAAAGAGTGCTGGCAAGACGGCTCATCAGGCAAAAGTGCTTGCCCTCAGTCTGACAACACAAGCTTGATTCTCAGAGCCCACATGTTGGGAAGAGAGAACCACTTCCTGCAAGTTGTTCTCTGGTCTCCACAATTTTCATGGTAGTGTCTTCTACGCACACCATCCCACAAAGCAGATGTGTTAAAGAATGTCACCGTAGAAATCCAGGAACCAAACACAAACGCATCCTCAGGGCACCTACCCATCCATTTTTGATCTTATGTTTTCTTCCGTTTCCTTTTCACACTTTTGTAGCTGTTTTTATGATGTAGTATAGCTGCTATTTAATAAAACTGGGATGATGTCTGTGCACTGCTTAAAGTTATTCATATACTGTGGCTGCAGACACCTGTTCTTAGCCATTTTCTCCTGTGACTCCTTTTTACCCTTTTGCAGTCCCTTTCAGGACAAAAGGCTGTTGTCCCAACACGTGTATGTCACATGAGGAGCCCACCAGTGTATCAGAGAGGAAGATCTGGGGAAACGTAGTGAAAGAGGCAGAGTCTGGAGCACACAGGAATGCCCCTGGAGGAGATGGGCCCAGGGCAGCTCAGCAGGCTTCATATAGCCCATGGGAAGTCAAGCCTCGCTTCCTGGAAGTGAAGAACCTGTGCAGCGGGACACCTGCTCTATCTGTTGGTCTGTGCAGTGGGACGCCTGCTCTGTCTGTTTGTCTGTGCAGTGGGACATCTGCTCTGTCTGTTGGTCTGTGCAGTGGGACATCTGCTCTGTCTGTTGGTCTAAGGAGAAGCATAGGGAGATGGATGTGCATTCAAGTTGAGGCCTCATGACCACAGAGGCAGAGATGGGAATGGTGGAAGAGACTACGATGACAGAAGCCTTCAACAACTGGGAAAAAGAGAGGCTGGTCCACTCCATAAAGGGACAGCCAAGTGGTACACAGATAAGCACATGACATCAGATTCCCATGTTCCTGAGCTATGAGAGAGAGATCCGTGTTTCTGACAACTGCTGTATGTGACTGTGTCAGGTGCCGCCAGAGGCTCTTGGGAACAGATTTTTTTAAGTAGTTCTCAGAAACCACAGAATAATAGGGAAGCAGAACTTCTTCCCACAGCCTTTCTTTCTTTCGTGTTGCAATCACGTTTCAGGTTCCTTGTCCTGCCTCACCCATCTCCGAAACTTCCTCTTCACAGCCCCTCCTTTCCTTCCAGACAGCTGCTGTCAGTGACCCAACACCACACAACACAGTGGCTCAGAGTGGATGCAGACCTAAATGCAAGCCCCCGAAGAGTGCTGGCGGGAATATCACTGAAGAGTGCTGGCGGGAATATCACTGAAGAGTGCTGATGGGGATATCACTGAAGAGTGCTGATGGGATATCACTGGCTCATGTGACACTGCTGTATAAAATAATAGTTTGGGGGGCATTATAGAAACTGTAGGAAATAAATGATAAATAGCAAAACAGGATTTCATTTTTAAAACTAAACTTCTGTAGCCTTGGTTTTGAAGGTTCATAATCCCATCAATTTACCAACAGGGGTAGAAGAATCATACATTCAAGGCCAGCCTGGACTGTGGAGTAACCTCAAAGTCAACCCAGGCAACTCAGTGAGAGTCTATCTCAAAATAAAAGTTGCAGAGGTCCAAGAGTGTCAAAGGATACTTACGTAGCATGTTTAAGGTCCTACATTTACATTACAACCTCAGGATTGGAGAGGTGGCTCAGTTGTTAAGAGCACTTGTTGCTCTGACAGAGACCCTGAGTCCAGCTCCCAGAGCCCACTTCAGGCAGCCACGTCACCTGTAACTCCAGCTCCAAGAGATCAGAGGCCTTCTTCTGGCCTGTAAGCACCAGTACCTCTCTCTCTCTCTCTCTCTCTCTCTCTCTCTCTCTCTCTCTCTCTCTCTCTTTCTCTCTCTCTCCCCCCACACACTAAAATAAAATAAAATCTTAAAAGTAAAAAGTATCAGTCCTGATAAATATATACATTCAATACATACACATTATGTGAATTTGTATGAACTTCTTTGCAATAAGAAAGATGAACAGGTGCTCAATAGGAAAGGAAGCATACATTACAGAAGTGACAAAAAAGTGACCTAGGCTGAAAGGAAAGAGCATTTATTAAAAGGCATATATACCAGTAGCATTTAAAGTAGACATACATGGACACAGGTAGGTTAAAAAAAGGACCAGCCTTACTAATCTAATCAACAGTGCTGTGCTATGGCACCTCCCCCTGTTATGACAACTTTTATGGAAAAGGAAAGGTAGCAACTGTAGCAATGACTCAGCAGTTAAGAGCGCTTCCAGAGAATGCACGTTCAAGTTCCAGAAGCCACAGGGCTGCTGTCAGCAACCATTTCAACTCCAGTTCCATAGGATCTGATGCTTTCCTCCAACTTCTGTGGATACTGCCTGGACCTGCGCAGAATGCCCATACACATGAGATAATGATAAGTTAGTTTGAAAAAAAGAAAAGATGAGTACTCCAAGGATGTGAGGCAGAGAAAATGTGTTTACACCACCGTGGGGACACAAATTAGTACAGGCACTGTGTTCATCAGAATGAAGAGCTAAAAATCAATTACAAACTGGAATGACCTCAAGGCCAAACTGTAATTGGAAGCACTGACAGCTAATGGGAATGGAGTCAGTGCCTCAGTGAGACACCTGCACCTCTGTCCATCACAGTCAAGAAACAGAATGTCTGTCAGTGGGGGACTGGAAACAATGGGGGGTTAGATGGAGGGAAAGGGGGGGAAAAGAAGAGTAGGAGGAGAGAGGGGAAGGAGGGGAGAAGAAGGGAAAGGAAAGGAGAAGAAAGATAATTATAATAATTTAAATATTTTTCTTTTTTATTTTAATTTATTTTTTAAAAAACTATCTTTTCCCACTTTACATGTCAAATGCAGTTTCTACTCCCTCCACCTTCCACCTTCCCCCGTACTCCTCCCATCCACTCCTCAGAGAGGCTGAGGCTTCCCATGGAAAGTCACAAATGTCTAGCACATTGCTTTGAGGCGAGATCAAGGCCCTTCCTTGATCTAGGCTGAGCAAGGTCTCCCTCCAGAAGGAATGGGCTTCAAAAAGTCAGAACAAGAAGTAGGGATAAACCTGGTCTCACTGCCAGTGGCCCCACAGTCTGCCCCAGGCATACAGCTGTCACCCACATTTAGAGGGCCTAGTTTGGTCCTATGCTGGGTCCTTTGCTGTCAGGCCAGAGTTGGTGGGCTCCCATTAGCTCAGGTCAGCTGTGTCAGTGGGTGTCCCCATTATGCTCTCACTCCTTTGCTTGCATTCTGACTCCTCCCTCTCTTTGACTGGACTTTGGGAGCTTGGCCCAATGCTCCACTGTGGTTTTCTGCATCTGTTTCCATCAGTTGCTGGATGTAGGTTCTCCCTCTCTTTCCTTCCACCATCTTGGACCATCCTGTTCCCTCTAGTTCTCCTCCCCCCTTGCTTCTCCACTCCTCCTCTTCCAACTTCCCTTCTCTTCCCACCCCCATGCTCCCAATTTTCTCAGGAAATCTTGTCTATTTCCTCTTTCCAAGGGGATCTATGTATTTTTCTCTTACGGTTCTCCTATTTACGTAGCTTCTCTGGGGTCGTGGACTATGGAAATCCTTTGCTTTGCAGCTAGTATCCACCTGTGAATGGGGACATACCATGTTCATCTTTCTGGGACTGGGTTGCATCACTCAGGATGGTTTTTTCTAGTTCCATCCATTTGCATGCAAATTTTAAGATGTCATTGTTTCTTAACACTGGGTAGTATTCCATTGTGTAAGTTACCATATTTTCCTTATCCATTCTTTGGTTGAGGGGCATCTAGGTTGTTTCCAGGTTATGGCTATGATAAATAAAGCTGCTATAAACATAATTGAACAAATGTCCTTGTAGTATGGTTGAGCATTCTTTGGGTGTATGCCCAAGCGTGGTATTGCTGGGTCTTGTGGTTTCGGTTCCCAGTTTTCTGAGAAACCACTATACTGATTTCCAGAATGGTTGTACAAGTTTACATTCCCACCATCAATGGAGGACTGTTTCCCTTACTCCGCATCCTGTCCAGCATAAGCTATTATTGGTGGTTTTGATCTTAGCCATTCTGACAGGTGAGATGGTATCTCAGAGTCATATTGATTTGTACTTCTTTGTTGGTTAGGGATGTTGAACATTTCCTTAGATATCTTTTAGCCATTTGAAATTCTTCTGTTGAGAATTCTGTTTAGATCTGTACCCCATTTTTAACTGAATTCTTTATTTTGATGTCTAATTTCTTGAGTTCTTTATATATTTTGGAGATTAGTCCTCTGTCTGACATGGGGTTGGTAAATATCTTTTCCCATTCAGTAGGCTGCTTTTTTGTCTTATTGACTGTGCTTTGCTTTACAGAAGCTTCTCAGTTTCAGGAGGTACCATTTATTTTTTGTTTCTCTCAGTGTCTGTGCTACTGGGATTATATTTAGGAAGGGGTATCTTGTGTCCATGCATTGAAGACAACTTCCCACTTTCTTTTCTTTCAGGTTTGGTGTGGTCGAATTCATATTGAGGCCCTTGATCCATTTGTACTTGAGTTTTGTGCATGATGATAGATATTAATCTATTTTCATTCTTCTGCATGCTGACATTCAGTTACACCAGCACCATTTGTTAAAGATGCTTTCTTTTTTCCATTGCATAATTTTAGCTTCTTTGTCAAAAATCAGGAGTTCATAGATGTGTGGATTAACATCCAGATCTTCAATTCAATTCCATTGATCATCCTGTCTGTGTTTATGCCAACACCAAGCTGTTTTCATTACTGTAGCTCTGTAATAGAGCTTGATGTCAGGGACTGTGATGCCTCCAGAAGTTCGTTTATTATACAGGATTGTTTTGGCTATCCTGGGTTTTTTTGTTTTCCCATATGAAGTTGAATATTGTTCTTTCAAGGTCTATGAATAATTGTGTTGGGATTTTGATGGGGATTGCATTGAATCTATAGATTGCTTGTGGTAGTATTGCCGTTTCTATTATGTTTATCCTACCAATCCAAGAGCATGGGAGATCTTTCCATTTTCTTATATCTTCTTTAGTTTCTTTCTTCAAAGACTTAAAGTTCTTATCGAACAGGCCTTTCACTTGTTTGGTTAGTATTATCCCAAGGTATTTTATGTTATTTGTGGCTATTGTGAATGGTGATGTTTCTCTGATTTCTTTCTCAACTTCTTTATCATATAGAAGGGCTACTGATTATTTTTTAGTTGATCACACATTACTGAAGGTATTTATCAGCTGTAGGAGTTCCCTGGTAGAATACTTGGGGCCATATGTATACTATAATATCATCTGCAAATAACAAAAGTTTGACTTCTTCCTTTCCAATTTGTATCCCTTTGATCTCCTTTTGTTGTCTTATTGCTCTACCCAGAAACTCAAGAAGAATGTTGAAGAGATATGGAGAGAGTGGACAGCATTGTCTTGTTCCTGATTTTAGTGGAATCACTTTGAGTTTCTCTCCATTTAATTTGATAGTGGCTGTTGGCTTGCTGTATATTGCTTTTATTATATTTAGATAGGTTCCTTGTATCCCTGATCTCTCAAAGACATTTATAATGAAGGGGTGTTGGTTTTGTCAAATGCTTTTTCAGCATCTAGTGAGATAATCATATATTTTTTCAGTTTATTTATATAGAGGATTATATTGATAGATTTTCGTATGTTTTACCATCCCTGAATCTCTGGAATGAAGCCGACTTGGTGGATGATGGTTTTTATTTGTTCTTGGATTTGATTTGCCAATATTTTATTGAGTATTTTTACAACAATGTTCATGAGGGGGATTGTTCTGTAATTCTCTTTCTTGGTTGAGTCTTTGGGTGTTTTCAGTATCAGGGTAACTGTATCCTCATAGAACAAATTTGGCAATGCTCCTTCTGGTTCTATTATGTGGAACAATTTGAGGTGTATAGGTATTAGCTATTCTTTGAAGTTCTGGTAGAATTCTGTGCTAAAACCATTGGGCCCTGGACATTTTTTGGTTAGGAGGCTTTTGATGGCTGCTTCTATTTTGTTGTAGGTTATAGGTCTATTTAAATTGTTGAACTAGTCTTGATTAAATTAGGTATGTGGTATGTATCCAGAAAATTGTCCATTTCTTTTATATTTTCCAATTTTGTGGAGTACGGGTTTTCATAGTATGACCTAATTATTTTCTGGATCTCTTCATTGTCTGTTGTTATGTCCCCCTTTTCATTTCTGATTTTGTTCATTTGGATGTTTTCTCTCTGCCTTTTGATTAGTTTGAATAAGGGTTTGACTATCTTGTTAATTTTCTGAGTGAACCAGCTCTTTGTCTAGTTGATTTTTGTATTGTTTTCTTTGTTCTATTTTATTAATTTCAGCCCTCGGTTTAATAATTTCCTGTTTTCTACCCTTCCTGGGTGAGTCTGCTTCTTTTTGTTCTAGAGATTTCAGGTGTGCTATTAAGTCACTAGTGTGAGATTTCTCCACTTTATTTGTATAGGCACTTAGTGCTATGAACTTTCCTCTGAGCACTGCTTTCATAGTGTCCCATAGGTTTGGGTATGTTGTGCCTTCATTTTCGTTGAATTCTAGGAAGTCTTTAATTTCCTTCTTTATTTCTTCCTTAATTTAATTTAGCACTGTTCAATTTCCATGTGTTTGTAGGTTTTCTGCAATTAGTGTTGTTAAATTCTAACTTTAACCCATGGGGCTTATTCCAATTTTTTTTTGTATCTGTTGTGGTATGCTTTGTTACCGAGTATGTGGTCT
The DNA here is from genome assembly GCA_004026605.1 of Ondatra zibethicus. Lineage (NCBI taxonomy): Eukaryota > Metazoa > Chordata > Mammalia > Rodentia > Cricetidae > Ondatra > Ondatra zibethicus. The sequence continues at coordinate 8,744 of PVIU01019058.1, read as the reverse complement.
GTTTTAGAGAAGGTTCCATAAGGTGCTGAGAAGAAGGTATATTCTTTTGTGTTTGGGTGGAATGTTCTATAGATGTCTGTTAAGTCTATTTGAGTCATGACATCTATTAGTTCTCTTATTTCTCTGTTAAGTTTCTGTCTGGTTGACCTGTCCATTGGGGAGAGTTGGGGAGTGTTGAAATCTCCTACTATTAGTGTGTGGGGTTTGATGTGTGATTTAAGCTTCAGTAATATTTCTTTTACCTATGTGGGTGTTCTTGGATTTGGGGCATAAATGTTCATGATTGAGACTTCATCTTGATGGATTTTTCCTGTGATGAGTATGAAGTGTCCTTCTCCATCTCTCTGATTGATTTTAGTTTGAAGTCTACAACAGCTTGTTTCTTGGGTTTATTTGATTGGAAATTTTTTTCCCAACCCTTTACTCTAAATTAATGTCTGTCTTTGAGTCTTTGAGGCTGAGGTATGTTTCTTGCATACAGTGGAAGGATAGATCCTGCTTTTTTATCCATTCTGTTAGCCTGTGTCTTTTCACAGTAAATTGAGTCCATTGATATTAAGAGATACTAACGAAAAGTGATTGTTAATTCATCTTATTTTTTGGTGGTTGCGTTTGTGTGTTTCCCTTCTTTGGGGTTTGTTGATGTGAGGTTATCTGTTGTCTGTGTCTTTTTGGGTGCAGTTAGTTCCCTTGGTTTGGAGTTTTCCTTCCAGTACTTTCTATAGGGCTGGGTTTATGAATAGGTATTGTTTGAACTTGGTTTTATCATGAAATATCTGTTTTTTCCATCAATGGTGATTGAAAGCTTTGCTAGGTACAGTAGTCTGGGCTTACATCCATGGTCTCTTAATATCTGCAGCACATCTGTTCACTACCTTCTGGCTTTCATGGTTTCCATTGAGAAGTTGGGTGTAATTCTGGTAGGTCTGCCTTTGTATGTTACTTGGCCTTTTTCCTTTGCAGCTCTTAATATTCTTTCTTTATTCTGTATGTTTTTTGTTTTGATTATTATATGGCAAGGGGACTTTTTTTTGGTCCAACTTATTTGGTGTTCTTTGAGTTTCTTGTACCTTCGTAGGTATATCCTTCCTTAGATTGGGAAAGTTTTCTTCTATGATTTTTTTTGAATATATTTTCTGTGCCTTTGAGTTGGAGTTCTTCTCCTTCTTTTATCCCAATTTTTCTTAGGGTGTTTTCATAGTGTCCCAGATTTCCTGGATGCTTTGTTTTAAAATTGTGTTGGATTTATCATTTATTATTTTCTTTGACATTTTCTTCAACATTTGAGAGTCTCTCTTCCATCTCTTGTATTCTGTAGATTATGCTAGCATTTGGTAGTTCCTGTTCATTTACCCATATTTTCCATTTCCAGAATTCCCTTGGTTTGTGTTTTCTTTATTGCCTCTATTTCAGTTTTAAAATCTTGAATTGTTTTCTTCATCTGTTTGATTGGTTTTTTTTTCAGTTTTCTTGAGAGATTTATTGATTTCTACAAATTTTTGGTGGTCTTTTCCTCTATTTCTTTAAGGGAATTTTTCATTTCTTCTTTAAGAATCTCTATCATCTTCATAAAGGTATATTTATCATCTGCTTCTTCTAGGTTAGGATGATCAGGTCTTCCTGTTGTATGACCACTGGATTCTGGCGTTACCATGTTGCTTTTTAAATTGTTGAATGAATTTTTGCATTGGCTCCTGGTGTAGGAGAATTGTCTGTATTCTGTCAATCATGATTTAAATAAACGCTGATTGGCCATTAGCCAGGAAGTATAGGTGGGACAACCAGACAGGAAGTAGAGGCAGAGCAAGGAGAATAGGAGAATTCTGGGAAGCAGGAAGCTCTCTCGGGATTCCTGCCTAGACCACTGAAGAAGCAGGATGTGACCTGCCCCGCTGAGAAAGGTACTGAGCCATGTGGCTAACATAGATAAGAATAATGGGCTATATAAGTTATAAGAGCTAATACGAAGACTGAGCTAATGGGCCAATCAGTTTATAACCTAATGTAGACCGTCTGTGTTATTCTTTGGGACCTAATGACTGTTGGAACTGTTGGGAGGACAGAAACCAACCAGGACCCTCCTGCTACAGGCTCCTACCCATTTCTTCCTCCAACTGGTGCCAGTAGTGTCTTTGCCTCTTGGTCCAATACTTGCCGTTGCTGTCTGTGTCTTAGGGAGCTGCTCTTAGTCTTCTCTGTGCAGTCACTGTCTGTGTCTCAGGGAACCACTGAAGTCTCTCTTGGCCTGCTCTCTTGGTTCACTCTGTGCAGTTGCAGTCTGTGCTTCAGAGTTCCTCTGATTTCGCAGGGGATGGGTAGGTTTGGGGGAAGAGTGGGCATTGTAGCTTATAGAGTCCGATCGATTTGGGGGGTTGTTGGAGCAGCCTACCTGCAAGGAACTTGCATGCTGGCTGGCTAGTGAAGCTGAGGGAGGTGGAAGAGGGGCTTTGGGTTTTGCCCTGATAATTTATAATTTTTATAACAATAGTAATTATTATTATAAGAAGAAGACTTAAAAAGCAGAAAACTCCACCATTTGCAAAAACAGATGGACTTGGAGGATGTTACACAAGACCGGTAGAGAAAGATGTTACCACATGGTGATAGTTTATGTGCAATCAGAGAAAGTTTCAGTTTTCGGAAGGACTGTAGTCAACACATAGTGGCTGATGCCAGAGACTGAGGGCAAGAGTTCCAGTTTGGTGAAACTGCAAGCAACCTCCGAGAGCAGGGGAAGATGCTGGAAATCAGCCACACTGTACCACACTTGAGCTGCAGATTTCAAGACTTCACATTTTCTGATGGCAAAGCAAAGAACACTGAACAGTAGCAGAAACCAATCAGTCTCTACAAGTGCACAAGAGTGCTTGCTCCAGGGGCTGGAGAGATGGCTCAGTGGTTAAGAGCATTGCCTGCTCTTCCAAAGGTCCTGAGTTCAATTCCCGGCAACCACATGGTGGCTCACAACCATCTGTAATGAGGTCTGGTGTCCTCTTCTGGCCTGCAGGCATACACACAGACAGAACATGCTTGCTCCAAGTGTCAAAGCATTTGTGAGTGAGGGTGCAAGGTGAGTCTTGGTTCACAGTCAGATTCAGGTCTCATTGAATTTGAACTTGTACTCCAGAGCTCAGGCTGTTCAATATAAATAAACATAGCTTCTATTTGTCAATAACATAACTAAGATGATGATAAAGGGAAGAGGTGAATATCCACAAAAATGACACTCTCTTGTTGAAAGGACTAGCCTCCATGAAAATGATACTCTGCTATTGGAAGGACCAATTGACCTTTCTATCTGAGGGAGTAAAACTTAATTCTCTACAGGTAGAGAAAAAAGGGGAAACACACGCGCACACACACACACACACACACACACACACACACACACACACACACACACACTGAGGGTCTTACTATCATCTCTTTTCTTTATTTTTTTCAAATATCTTTTTTAAAAGTTGTTTTTATTGAACTACATATTTTTTGACTCCCCCCTTTCCTCTCCCTTCCCCTTCTACCCTCTGCCATGGTCCCCATGATCCCAATTTACTCAGGATATCTTGTCTTTTTCTACTTCCCATATAGATTAGATCCATGTACATCTCTCTTAGGGTCCTCTTTGTTGTCTAGGTTGTCTGAGGTTGTGAATTGTAGGCTGTTTTTTTTTTTTGCTTTATGTCTAAAAGCTACTTATGAGTGTGTATGATATTTGTCATATTGTGAGAACACAATTTGGCTCTCGTTTCTTACCCTGAACTATAGATTAGCATCTTCCACTGCCCTCCCTCGGCCTCCCTCAGCTCGAAGTCTTCCTGTGAGTACCACACTGTAGGCCAACTTCTGCCTCTGAGCCATTGCACACACTCTTCCCCAGTCCATCTCCTTGAAGCATCTTCCTTCAACAGACTCAAAGAGGCACCTCCTCTCGCCCTGAGAGCTTCCCAGGCATCACTCAAGTGTCATTGTCACCAGCTCCTCTCTTGTCTGCATACTCACGTCTCCTGTTGACAAGTACCAGTCCACTGCATATTTTTATTTCTGTTCTCGGCTTTATATCAGTCAGTCTTTGGTAACAGAAATGGGAGCAGTTCTGTGTCCCGAGGTATGCCTGGCACCCATGAGAATGTAGTAACGGTCAGTTCTGCACACGGTCTGAGATGCATGACAAGCACATTGCCTACCCAGAGTAATATGCAGCTAGAGGCTGAGGGGCTCAGGTGAGGGAGAGGAGGGAGAGGTGGGGGAAGGGCCTTGAGGTGTGGAGATAATAAAGGGGGCTGGGAAAGCAGTGCGAGAAACCCATGACGCAGTGACTGGAGAAAACTGGGGGGAGTCCAGCAGCACTTGGGCCACGCAAGGTCCCGCTGCACGCCGCGATGCCTGCCCAGCTGCATCTATGGTGAAAGTTCAGAACTGCTCAGGAAGTGGAGGCAATGGGTGACGGTTGCATCTGGAAGCTCATTCTGAGGGCAGTGTCTAGAACATGGAGATAGCGGATGAAGGGAATTCTGTGACTAGGAACATTTAGGGATCAGAGATGGTCAGAATTCAGGTAGGGAAATGGGTATGGGTGACCCAAGGTGAGAAGAGGGCGGGAGAGGGGGAGAGAGGAAGAAAGGGAAGGAGGCCAGGTCATGGCATGAAGGTGGGGACAGCTCATGGTAAAGACCCACCACTGGATCTGGGTACAGATAAGACTAGGAAAATCATGTGATTGGCAGGGACAAGGGTTTGAAATGGGATTGGGCAGCTGACCTGCGTCCATGCTGAACCAGGCAGGTTATTCTATGGCCAATAAAAAGGAGGATCCCAAAGAAAATGAGACAGATCTACTCCACTTACCCGAGAAACTAACTGATGGTCATGTCTGAATAGTCCCTGGGCACTGCTGCCCTTGCTGTCTTCTTCCTACAAGATCTCACTCTGAGGGAAGAGACCAGGGTCTTCTCAGAGGACACTCTGGAAGCCACCTCCCCTGTGTCCTAATCAAAGGCTGGATGGGTAACTGAGACAGAGGCATGCATTATCCCCAAGATATCCTTGTTGAAACCAACGTCTTCAAACATGAGTGACAGTTGGGGCCACTGACCTATGTGGAGTTCTCACTGCCTACAATTCCCTTATCTGTCCCACACCCCAGACCATTTCTAGTACTGCAGTACTGAGACAGCAGGTGGTTGATGTCCCCATACACTAGTCCTCCCTCGGGGTAGCACTCACCTGAGGATAATGAGGCACAGCCCAAGAAGCAGGACTTTAACAGCAGCCTCTACCACAGCTACCAGAACCACTTCTGCCATCAGCCCTGATTTCCCTGCAGAAATGTGGTCATTGCTAGCATCACAGGCTAACCACCACCAAAGACCTTTCTCTCCCAGTAGGATCTGGTCCTCTAAATGCCCCCTCATCTCTGAACTTAAGACCATATGATCCCAGGAGGACCCTACCTTACACCCTGACTATCCAGAACTCTGAACCTCAAGCACAAGGATGTGCATTGACGGGAGGCAGAGCAGGGCCCACTCTCTTCCCTTGCTGTTGAGTGACTAGGAACCCTGATCCTCCTGAAGGCGGGGGTCACATTAGCAGTCTCTTGACACTCACGCTTTAAAAACAGAGATGTGTGCTGAGATCCGAGAACGTTCTGTGCGGTGCAGGTGAATTTCCCTTCATATCTCAGGTGCTCTGGGGATAGTTCTAACAACCCAGGAGTTGAGGACTGTATGGGACTCAGAATGACGTTTTCATGGGCCCAGTTCAGCCTGGCAGGAGGGTTACTGTCAACAGTACAGGCCATATGAAGGGGCTCTCCTTCCAGCAAAGTCAGTGTGGAGCCATTTCTCAGGGCTGTGGATGCTGGAGAGGAAGAGACATGGCGTCACTAGTGACAAAGAAGTCAAGAGGAGAAAGAAGATCACAGAAGGAGATGAGTAAAAGTTTGGTGTGGATACCTGTCTGTGTGGATTTAGTGGCACAGGTACAGATGCAGGTAGCCCCTCTGATGAGTCCCACCCTACTCTCTTTCTCTCCCCACCTCCACCCCCGCTCTGTGTGTGTGTGTGTGTGTGTGTGTGTGTGTGTGTGTGTGTGTGTGAGAGAGAGAGAGAGAGAGAGAGAGAGAGAGAGAGAGAGAGAGAGAGAGAGAGAGAGGGGTCTTTTTACTGTTTGTATAACTTGTATGGAAGGGGCCTTCTGATGCTTTTTGAGTTTCCCAGATCTTATAAATTGCAATAGCTCCATGAGTCTTGAGCATCCCTTCTCCCTTCAGGAGGGAGTGCTCTGGTCTGGAAGAAATATCACCTCCTAGGCACTGTACATGTTGTGGTCCAGGAGTGCTTGCTGGAGGAAGGATATCTGTCTAGCTCTGCACAAAGTCATGAGTGAGGGTCAAGCTTGAAGCCAGGACATGGTGAAGGCGGAGGAGGACAGAGAAGGCAAAGCTGCACAAGGCGGAAGACATCAGAAAACACAGGACGACTCAGCTCTAATGGAGAATGTGGACACGGTAGGGTGGCAGACACTTCCAGTGAGTGTTCAGAAGGTCAAACGTGAAGTGTGGTGTGTGTGTGTGTGTTTCAATAAACTCACATGTGGAAATCATAACATGTGTCTGGATAGACCAATATGACTATAGAAAATTCCTTCTGCTTTCTACAAACTACTGCATTTCATGAAAAGGGATGAGGATAGTGTGAAATACATTTATAATTCATTTCAAAAGGAATTAGTGATTCCTTTTGGTCAAGAATAAATAATTTGAATAATTAAATAATAAAAGTGAATGACTCTGGAAATCTACATATAGAATATTCGTAGTAGGTCCAGGAATGAAATACAGTGACTGAGGTGGGTATGGTAGCACAGACAGACCTGGAATCCCAGCTCTCAGAATCACAAATCGGTGCTGGGCTGGGCTACATAACTGGTCTATAGAAAAACTTATCTGGACTGTGCCATTAAGGTCTGACAGGAAAAATGCTTATCAAATAACATGGAGGCTCTGGGGCATCATGGAAGAAGCGGAGGAAAGATGTCAGAGCAGGAGGGTGGAGAGGAGTGCTGTGAATCAATGTCGCCTGCATATAGCACGGCTGTTTCATGCATGAACTGTGGCTACCTGAACAAGACCTGCACTAGACTGAGCCCACCAACCTTCAGTTACGGAAGGCGAGGGCTTCAGAAGGGCTACCCATCTCTGAGAAGTTAATGTTGCTGACAGACAGTGGGGAGGACTGGAGAAGAAATTGTAGCCCTCAGTAGCATAGCCACGGATAAGTTACCCTTGCTCAAATAAATAACCTCACCCCGTGCTCATGCTGATAACGGGCCACATTTAGGAGGGAGAAAAGGATAAGAGGGGATAATGATGAGCTTATATGTGCATGTGTGTGTATAAAATGTGTGTGTGCAAGAACAAATAAAAACCACATAGACATTTCCATTGTCATTCTCTATTGGTAAAGTTCAAATGGTCGCACCCCACCCACAGGAGGTGAGACTGTAGAAAACACATGTTCTCACCCCACAGTGCTAGGAATACAATCTTGATGGAAAATATCCTACCAGTTCTCTCAAAATTTGAATTTATTCCACTGACTAACACACATTTGTGAACAGAGACTTACTGTGCATTTCTGTTCATAAAATGAAATTAGTACCATGGCTGCCTATTAATACAGGAAGCCACGGGAGTCAGAGTTCACCCATATAAGATGGACCAAAGCCTTAAAGAACAAAAACTACGTGAGCTCTTAACATAATCCTTTCTCAGGCCTTCAGGTGGATAGATCTAGGCTCGACTCAGCCTATGTAGACACTGATCACACCTTGAAAGGGGGCTGAGATGCTAGAGAGAAATCGCCATGTGTTCTGAATATTTACCCCTATGGAAGTCTCTGTGCACAGTCACTCACAGCAAAACTGGAGGGAAGAAGGAGGTGAAGGTGGAGGCAGAAGATGGTGGGAAGGACCTATGATGTCTGCCTGGCTAAGTTAACACTGCCCTGTGCTGTTGTGCTTAAGGCGAATGTGAAGTGAGGGGCATTTGGGGACAGATGCTCAAGTGGCCAGTAAAGATTCATTGGGGAGAAGACACTGTCTCTCCATAAGGGATCGCTGCATCCAGAGTGAATCTAGTATGGGGACAGGATTTGCTCTTTGTGAACAGGCCCTGCATTCCCCCATCTAGAATGTCTTTCCTTACCTGGACCAACTCCTTTGTAGATAGTCATGGTTAGATTCTTTGGAGCATCTGAGAAAGGATGACATCATAGACACATTAGTGGAAAGGTTAGGTGGACACCCTTCCTCTGGCCTCAGGAGCTGCCTAGGTAAGGATGGTGGGGTCCATCTGGTTCCATCTGCCCGCATCCGTATTCAATAACTTGGTGTAAAGACCTTAATCTCATGCCCACTGTGCCTTTGGGCTTCTACCCATCAAAGACGCAGTGTCCCAGCCCAACCTCACATGACACGTTGAGACGGATGGTCGTTCTTGTGGTCACACCAGCTCCAGGCAGGGTCACCTGACAAGTGAGGTTGATGCCATGGTCCCGGGGCTGGGGGGTGACAGTCAGCACTGAGGAACCTGTGCTGTTGGTGCTCAAGAGTGACACAGAGGTACCAGTCCAGGAGAAGGTGGGGGACCCACAGGCCCAGGGCACAGAGCAGGTCAGGTTGCTGGGACGGCCAGCCTCCAGGGTGTCCGGGATAAGGATGTCAGGGGTGTTAGTGAGGTCTGG
>PVIU01019057.1:0-38054 GCA_004026605.1 Ondatra zibethicus | reverse complement strand
TGTATCACCTACTGCTTGAATGAAAAGATTTCATGATGGGAATGGGGAGATGGCTCTGTTGATGACCTTCCATGCCTCACAAACATGAGGTATGAGTTTGATCCCAAGGATCCACATTTTTTCAAAAAGGCTTTGTATGCTGGTATGCCTTTCTAATCCTTGATCCAGGGGCAAATAGACAGGAGGATTCTAAGAGACTCATTGGCCAGCCAGTCTAGCCTACTTGTTAAATTTCAGGCCAGTGAGATAACCTGCCTCAGTGACCAAGGAGGATGATGTCATAGTTTGGATGAAAATGGTCCCCATTAGCTGATAGGTACTATTAAGAGGTGTGGTTAGAGTACATATGGCCTTGCTGGAAGAAGTGTGTCACGGGGTGGGGAGTGGGCTTTAAGGTTTCATATATGCTCAAGCCATGTTCAGTGTCTCGGTTGACTTCCTGTTGCCTTCACCTTTTCCAGAACCATGTCTGCCGGCACACTGCATGTCACACCATGGTGATAATAGACTAAACCTCTAAAACTGTAAGCTATCTCATTAAATGTTTTCCTTTATAAGAGTTGCTGTGGCCATGATGTCCCTTCACAGCAATAGAAACACTAAAACAGATAGCGACCGAGAAACAACATATGGGGTGGTCCTCTGGCCTCTACACGTATTCACACCAGTACACTCACACACATATGTGTGAGAATGAGCAGAAATGCATTCACAGATCCATACATATATGTGTGCATGTGTGCACTCACACACACATTAAGACACATATACACATGCACACACACATTTATAGACACACACCCGCACATAAATGTGCACATACATAGTCTTTCTTTCTTTCACACACATAAACATGCAGCCACAAACAAAGCTTTCACATGAGAAGTTAAAATATACTGCAGGGTGATTTTGCATAATAAGCTATTTTCAGAGGCACTATGGAAAGTATTGCCTCTCTGACTTGTAACCTGAGTTAAGAGTGTTGGGCCTTGAACTTACCTTCTCTTCAAAATCTCCAGGGTTGTCAGACTACACCTCAGTTCTTACAGGCTTCATCTATGGTCACCAACAATGACAAGCACACATGACCCCTGCTTTTCATCCCATCATCCCACTTTGAAAGAAAAGCCTGCTTGAAGTATCACACTCACATCTTGTTACTATTTTGCCTTAGGATATTGAGACATGTTCCTTCACACCTTAATTCACCAAGGCATTTGAAATAGATTTGAGTGAAGGTATTCAAAACCTATATTCATATTAACGAATGTTTTGATATAATTTCAATAACCTAATTTTAAACAAAGAACTAGTTTTTGAATGTTAATTTAAAAGTTATTAACTTTTCTGAGTTTAAGGCCAGCCTTGTCTACAGCATGAGTTCCAGGCCAGCCAAGGCTACACAGAGAAACCCTGTCTCAAAACAACAACAACAACAAAATAAGTTATTGACTGTTGTCAAATATTTGTTTACATTGTGTGAAGATGTGTCACCATGATTGGTTTAACAGAGAGCTGAACAGAGGCCAGAGAGACAGGAGAGAATAGATGGGGTCCAAAGCAGAGAGAAGCTGAAGAAGAATCTGAGGTGTAGGGGAGATGCTAGTGAGATGTGGACCAACTTGGACATGCAGAATGGAGGATAGGTAAAAAAGCCACAGGGCAGAATCTAGATTAATAGGAGCAGGTCAATTTAAGTTAGAAGAGCTAGTTGGGGACAAGTCTGAGCTAAAAACTGAGTTTCATAATTAATAAGAAGTCTCGGGGGCTGGAGAGATGGCTCAGTGGTTAAGAGCACTGCCTGCTCTTCCAGAGGTCCTGAGTTCAATTCCCAGTAACCACATGGTGGCTCACAACCATCTGTAATGAGATCTGGCGTCCTCTTCTGGCGTGCAAGCATACATGGAGGCAGAACGTTGTATACATAATGAATAAATAAATAAATCTTAAAAAAAAGAAGTCTCTATGTCAATATTTGGGAGCTGGAGTTCCCAAAAGAAAGTTAAACTACAATTCACTTTACATGTTATATGAACTTTTTTAGAACAAAAATTATTAGAACTTGTATATACTAAAGTCATATATCTATAACCAATCTATATCCCCAGGCAAGCTGGCTGAAGTGTGTTCCCCAGTAAAATCGGGATGGGGCTGTGTCACGGGGGAGTTTGGGGTATGTGAAAACAGTACTGAGCAAAGAGACATTTTCCAGAAAGCCTCCTCAGGCTTCCTCTGTGGCTCAGTTTGTGCTTTCTGTGGGGCAAAAGATGGCAGCTACCTATGGTCTAATTAGCTTCTTGGCATTGCTAGGCAGTGTACGTCTAGTGCTTCATAAAAGACTACACTTTTGTTTTTTGTTTTTGTTTTTAAATTCAAGGGTTGCGTCTCTCAGCTGATTCTGTTTCCAAACGACATTGCCATGTCATCCTTCATCAGAGACTAGGGAGCATAATTTGCGGTCGTGAGCAAACATGGTTGTGTAGGTGAATCAGGTGCCAAGAACACAGACTGCACATGGAAACCTGAAGTGCATGCGTTGTCGCCTTTACCCAGACGTCTGTGATGTCTTAGCTCCTTCGCACCTCCATTAGCGTGGACAATTATCAGCTATTAGAATTTGTAGGCAGCTGCTGCGCTAGAAAAAAAATAATAAAAATAAAATTCCATCTCATAATATTCAATAGCTTCCAATATTTTACAAACATTCCCTTAACTGGTTTGCCTCATGATGATTCCAAGATGTGTCCTTTCCGGTCCAATTTGCACAACCTGGAACCAAGTGTCTCATTTGGCTCCATCTCGCCTTTCTTTTGGCTCGCAGTCTCATTGCACAACACACCACCGACTCCACATTTGGAAGAGAGAAATCGTGCCGCCAGCTTCTGCTAATAACACTATATCTCTCCGCCACTGACTGCTAATTATCCTCCAGACAGAACTGGGGAAGTGCAGAGATGATCCACAGTTTTATAAACAATTTTTTTAAAGCTAGTACTTTCCTTTTTTTTTAATAACAAAATTAAGCTTTGGGGAAGAAAATTGGTTTTGACCCAAATTTGATGCTAAAATCGTTTGCCTGGAAAAGACAATGTGTTCTCATACAGTAATGCTGGACACCATGGCCAGGTTCCTCATAAAATAGGAGTTTTCTCCCTTCTATCTCACCAATCTTCCATTTTCCTGTGGTTTCTGTTTTGACTGGTTCAGAATGTTCTAGCTCTGTTTCCGGTGCTGCTGTGTATAGGCACAGCTTAGGGAGGAAAGGGCTTATTTCAGCTCACAGTCCTAGATCAGAGTGTGCTGTGTAGCTTGAACATCAACACAGGAACCTCTCTGGGGACCAGATACAGCTGTACTCATGTAGCCTATGGCCCCTTTTCTCTGGAGGGATAAAGGGTCATCGGAGCCCAGTTCCTTGCTTGGTCTTCACCCCTCCTCTGCACTCACACATGCTGGTCCAAGTTTCTCCTCTGTTCCTGGCGCAGATTTGTCCTGCTCGTATCCGTGTCTTTTTCTGGAACCAAGAGGGAGCCTCTTTAGAGCTGTGCTCCAAACGAGTGGGATGTGGGTCTCTGACTTGCATCCTGTGTACTGTTTTCCTTGCATCTGCATCTCTTTCTCCATAGTAAACTGAATGGAAGATTAAATCCTTTAACATTTGTCTCAGTGAATGCTGGGAGGACCAAGTTGTCCCTTCTTGTATTCAATTAAACCCAGAGGCTTTGCTACGGTTATAAACAACCACACACAGTGGGAGAGCAGGCTCTTCAGAGACCCCACAGAAAAGCAATTTTGAACATCCTTTACTGGGTACATGGAGAACACCAGCAATATGTGAAGATGCTTCTACCGGGTACACGGAGGACACCAGCATCATGTGAGCATGCCTCTACCAGGTACAGGGAGGATACCAGTATCACCTGAACATGTTTTCACCAGGTACACTGAGGACAGCAGCATCACCTGTGTGTAGAGAGCATTTATTTATTAAAAGCACATTTTGAGAAATCACCTTAACCTTATTTTAAAATTTCCCCTTAGAAAATGCTCAATTTAAATAAAGAACCAAGCAGCTACTTTCTAGCATGTTATTTTAATTAGTTACATAAGATGCAGCCTTGCTGAGTTACTCACTCCTCAGCTCCAAGTTCTGTTCTAGCTTGGCCCCGTCTCACATTCACGAACAAGGCTTCCTGACTTAATAACGTGTTTACGCACTTCCTGCTCACACCCCATTTCCCTGCGGTTCTTTTCCGAGTCGTCCGGTGCTGTGTGAATCTGCTTCGTTTCGCATCCTGTGTGCTGCTGGAGACAGGCAACAGTGCTCATTGGGACTGCAGGCTTCCTTTAGAAACAGTTTTCACTGTACTAGGCAAAGCTTGGGGGGGACCACTCAGGAAAGGGGGTGAAGAATAGTAGAAGAGGGGTCGAGGACACCACAAGAACATGGCCCTCAGAATCAGCTAAGTAGGGTCACAGAGGATCACAGAGCTGCAGGCAAGGAGCCTGGTCTGGGTCTGAGCTAGGTCCTTGCATATGCGCTGCGGTTGTGTAGCTTGCTGTTCCTGTGGGACTCCTAACAGCGGGAGTGAGCACGTCTCTGACTCTTTTGCCTGCTCTTCAGACACTTTTCCTCCTACTGGGTGGCCTCATCCAGTCTTGATATGACAGTTTGTGCCTGGTCTTCTTGTAACTTGTTATAAGAACTTGGTTGATAAGAGCCCAGTAATATCCCTGCTCTTTTCTGAAGGGAAAGGGAGGAGGAGTACTTGGGGAGGGGGAGAAGGAAAGCGACAGAGAGGAGTGGAGGGAGGGGAAACTGAGGTTGGGATGTGATACATGAAAGAAGAATTTTTAAAAACCCTCTTGTCTCATGCTCTTTGATAACTTAAATTTCATCTGCAGCTAAATGTTTTTATAAAAACCAATGCTTATTGGCCTAATGATGAATTTCAGGAGTCAGTCTTTGAAAATACTTGATAAGACTCTCTGGGGTTTTTGGTAGGTGGATTGACAGCAGGTTCTTCAGGGCTCAGATTTTGCTGTGACATTTAGACATAGCCTCCACTGTAAAACAAGCCAGTCCAGACAACTTGTGTCTTCTTTTGTCTTTCTCTTTAAAAAGAAAAAATTTTAAACTGGTCCTCTGTGAATTTCACATCATGCATCCCGATCCCACTCATCTCCCTGTCCCTTCTCATCCACCCTCTGCCCTTGCAGCCTCCCCACCTCCCAAAACAAAACAAAGTTTAAAAGAAAAACCAAAAACCAACCAGCCAACCAATCACAACACACCAACCAACCACAACCAACAGTTCTTGACGTGGAAACTGCAGTATGGCCCAGTGAGTCGCACAGTGTGCCCTTTAGTCCACCATCTGTAAGTGTCCATTGTTGAGGAATCTAGTTTTCTAACAGGTTTCATAGCCGTTGTTTGAGAACAAAGCTCTAAAGTTCTGAAGCAGCACAACCAAGTCAACGGATTCTTCCATCCATATCGTGTCTTCACCTAGAGGAAAACAAAGGCAAAGGAAAGATAGGCACACTTCAAACCTTCCAAGAACATCTCCCCACTTCTCCATTTATTATTTTCCTCATATTATTTATCCAGTCCGGCCTTAGCAGTATTCTCTTGGACTCTCTTCCTAGATCTGATGCATGCATGAGAGAAGAAAGAATTCATATTTTAATCCTCAAAATTCATATTTTAGTCCTTAAATACCTTCAAAGTAAATGCTTTCAAAACAACTCCAAATAAAATATTTACCAATAAGTGATGCCATCTTGTTAGTATTAATATTGTGCTATCCATATTAATGAATAAAGCCAGACAGCCACTGTGTATATATTCTTTCTTAAAAGAATTCTTTTATTCTTATATTCCTTAAAAAGCTTGTTTGCAAAAATAAGCCAAGAAAAGGCAATAGGAAATGTGTCATTTCTTTCCTTCAACAAGTGTGGGTTTGTGTTGCCTTTAATGGGTTAAAAAGCAGTCTAGGCTATAGACCTCAGTCAGTGACAAATTTGATTTTCAGGGAATTGGGTAGTATGCAGACACACTTTTGGATAGGGACATTAGTGAAGACCATGTGATAGGTAGAACACCCCTTGAAGGATGACTGAGTCCTGATTGTCAACAATGCTGAAGTTGGAAAATACCAAATAAAGACTTTGCTCAAAGAAAGGCATTAGAGAAAGACCTTGTCTGTTTCACATTGTGAGGCTTAGAGAAGGGGAAAATCCCCAGGGAGGATCTCTAATCCCAAGTTAGAAAGAAAATATCAGAACTCTCAATATCTAGGCCAAACTCATTTAAGTTCAACTGGGACACAGAGGAAAGAATCAGTGGTTAAGAAGCTCTTCTGGGAAGTCAGTTCCTGATCAGGTGATAGTTAGAGTAATGGGCTCAGAGTCCAGAGGGACCTTCCGGTAGGTGAGATCAGCAGGCCGGTGCTGCCATGGACAGAACCAGTGACAGATATTTGAAGCATTGTTAGGGTTGTCATTCTTGGTTGTCAACTTGGCATACCTGCGAAGAGGAAACTTCAGTTGCCCCCATCAGATGGACCTATGGGCAGATCTGTGAGGCACTCTCTTGATTGCATATTGTGGGAGAAGGTCCTAGTTCACTGTTGACAGTGCCACCTCTGAGCAGGTGCCTTGAGTCTGTAAGGAAGCCACCTGAGGTGAAGAGGAAAGCAAGACAGTCAAGTATGTTATTTCCTGGGTTTTTCTTTTTTTTTAATTTTTTAATTTATTTTGTATACAATATTCTGTCTGTGTGTATGCCTGCATGCCAGAAGAGGGCACCAGACCTCATCATAGATGGTTGTGAGCCACCATGTGGTTGCTGGGAATTAACTCAGGACCTTTGGAAGAGCAGGCAATGCTCTTAACTGCTGAGCCATCTCTCCAGCCCCTCCTGGGTTTTTCTCCCCAGTTTCTTGCCATGAGCTCCTGCCTTGGCTTCTCTTGATGAACCAATCATCTAAGCACAACCTTCCCTCCCCAGGTTGGTTTTGATCAGTGTTTTATCACAGCAACTGAAAGGGAACTAGAACAAAGAGATTCTCCTTCTTCTTGACAATGAACATTTGTGCTGTGAACCCGTCATGTCACTGTTCACTTGTAGGTACTGACCTTATCTAGCTGATTCCAAAGTGTTTTTCTATTTTATTTTATGTATATGTGTGTTTTGCCTGCATGATTTGGCTGTGCACTCCGTGTGTATCTCGTGCCTGTGGAGGCCAGAAGCAGGCAACAGATCCCTGGGAGCTAGGGTGTAAAACTACACCGGTTCTATTCACTACAGGAACTAGGCTGAAGATTTAAAGACATACACACACAGAGACAGAGACAGACAGGCAGACAGATAGGCAGGCAGACAGACAGACGGGGCCATGGAGACATCCTTGAGACAAGAATGCCAAGAATGCCCACTTTATTGTGCTCTGGGGCAGCTCATATAGGGCTCTGACCACGCCCAAGCTCTCGGGTTCTTTCAGCTGCAGACTCATCAGAACCCACTCCCCTGCCATCAGGGTCTCGTGCTCAGAGCAGAGGGAAACAAGTTGTTTACAAGAAATTCAGGGTCTGGTGGTCGCAGCCCCCAACACTAGCCCTTATAGATAATCTTGAGCAACCATGTGGGTACTAGAAATTGAACCTGGGACCCCCAAAAGAACAGCCAGTGTTCCTGACAGCGGGAGCCATCTCCAGCCCCTCACCCTTTATATTTAAAAAGAGGCTTTGTTGAACTCAAGTAGTGGTGGAGATTAGTCTCAGACACCAATAGGATGATGCCCACATTTGCATAGAATAATGAGAAGGAAATTCTTCTATTAGAAACAAACACAAGTGTTTGGTCTTCTTATTAGCAGCGATCAGCACTGAACAGGAAGGGAAAATAATGCTATTTTTACAGCTTAACTGCAGTCCCCCGAAGGCATGTTACAGTCCTGACTCCTGCTACTATTTGGAAACCGAGTCTTTGCAGCTGGATCTCACTTAAGATGAGGCCTCTGGAAAGGTCTTCTTCTGAAACGAGTGAAGACAGATTTAGGGAGGCAGCCAGAGGTGCTGCCATGAGCGGAAGAATCTGAGGATGTAGGAAAAATTCTCCCCGCTGGGTTCCCACAGGAGCGTTATCTTCCAACACCTTGATCTTGGTTTCTAGTTTCTTTAAGTTTGGCTGTTCTTTTAGACCCTTTACTTGGTAGTACTACGCTTTGGCAGCCCTGGAAAATGTCTAGGATTGGTTTATGTGATCATATTTGGGGAGGAGGATGGGAGAGACATTTTTATTTATGGAAAAATCAAAACAGCCAAAAATTGTAGAATTAAAGAGTTCAGGAATTTTCTTCCCCGGAGAACTGCTCAGTTGTAGTTCTGAGGACATAGAGCACCATCTCCTGGAGAGCTGTCTTAATTACTTCATCTGCTGAAAAGGTTCTTTAATGCTTGTGAGAATAAAAGACAAAACAGAGTACCTACTGAGTTCAAGGCATATGTTAGGTGTCTTGGGAAGAGAGCTATGTGTGCAAGCAGCCACATGACCAAATGTAAGAGAGTGAGGGAGAAAGAATAAAGAACTCATAAGCACAGCAGGCTAGGATTAAAGGACATAATCTTTCAAAAATATTGCAAATTTTATTCAGTGATTATTATTTCAAAAGTATTGCCAGGTTGTGGTGGTGAACACCTTTAATCCCAGCACTTGCAAGGCTGAAGCAGGTAGATCTCTGTGAGTTCGAGTCCAGCCTGGTCTACAGAGCAAGTTCCAGTACTGGCTCTGTAGCTACTGGAAAACCCTGGCTCAAATCCACCACCCCCAAAAAGTGTCAAACTGGTAAGCCCTTTTCTTGATAAAGTATTTTATTCATAATATTTAATTCCAATTATTAAAGACTAAATTACATTCATATCTTTGACATCTATACTCTACAAAATTTATATATCAATATATTATTTAAATAGACACAAAAATTATGTTCTGTACTGAATCACAACCATTGATTTCTAAAGAAATACTATAAAATATTAATAACCAAACAGTTGGTCTTATACTGTGAGCTTTCAAAATTACATACAAGGTAAAAAAAAAACAACCCTTGCATAATAATTAACTCTTCTTGATATAATTTCCAAAACAGCTTTACTTAATAAATATAAAGATACATAGATAACCACATGTATCTCTTCACGCACATTAGTGACTGTTGGGGGAGACTGCTTGTTCATTTCTGGCTGCCCAGAACCAAACCACACAGAAACTTTATTATTTGCAATACTGTTTGGCCAATAGCTTAAGCATATTTCTAGCTAGCTCTTACATCCTAAACTAGCCCAACTCCATTAATCTGTGCATTACCATACCAGCAAAGTTTTGGTGGGCCCTGGCAGAGGCGTCTGTCTCCTGTGGTGGCTACACGGCTTCTACTTTGCCTACTCTCTCTTCCTTTATCTGCTTGGAATTCCCACCTTGCCCTATTCTGCTAAGCCAATGGCTAAAACAGCTTTATTCATTAACCAATAAAAGCAACACATAGACAGAAGGACTGCCCACACCAAATGACTATTCTCCAAAGTTCAGTTTGGCTTACTTGACCTTTGTGGAATATCTACATGAGAAAATATTGATCTGTCTTGACTTCTCCAGTTATTAGTCACTGAAATGAGAGAATGAAAGGTATTTTGGAGTAATTGTTCTTTTACTTTCACTGATCTTAAAAATTAGTGCTTGGGATCAAATCAGACTACGGCAAGTTCTGTACCACCAAGCCATGCCTTCAGCCATGCTTGGAGCTTGGCAGAAAAATAATAAATCTTTTAATTTTAATTTAATATGGTTAAGACTCATCATTTACAGTCCAGGTTTTTATTTGTTGGTTTGTTTGTTTGTTTGCTATCCCAAGCACACAAAATCTCACAGAAATGTAACTAAATTGCATACTCATTGATTGTGCCAATAAGACATCAACTTTGAGGGAAAGATCAATACAAACAAATAAAAAATATCAAAGTCCCTGGAAGTTGTTGATGTTTACCTATCAGACCACATGGAGGAGAGGGACTAGAGGTGTTTGGTCTGATGACTGACAGGGCACAAGGAAGACCCCATAACCCATGGTGGGGTAGATAACACCTCTCTGGCACCAAGGATCTGTCCTTCCCTGATATGATGTATTTTACCTGTTTGGGCTCTTTGCCTTCCTCCTTGCTGATGCCTGAGAACAGAACATATGAGAAGGGGATTGAGTAGGGAGCTGGGACCAGGGCAGAAGCTAGAAGACCTGGGGTTTCTTCCTTGATTTAGCCTACAAAGAATAGAACAACTTGCCAGAGTGATCCATGCCAGAAAATAATACATGTTCAACTCTTAATAACTGTGTATATTTTAACACCACCCAGTGCTCTCTTAATTAATACTTATTTTGAGGTTGAATGGGTTGTGGGTAAAATAGATTGGAGGGTCTGGCCGGGGAAGGGATAGCCACACGGGGAATGACAACAGCACTCTGTGGCGAGGGAATTTACACTGTTGCTCACTTTTTGGGTTTGTTGAGATGAAGATGAGTAGCCAGCATTCAACACAGTCAGCTGAACAATGTAAGAGAGAGAGGCCGGGACCCAAGGAGAAATGGGGGCCACAGGTGTGAACAAGACTTGAAGTCATGTTACTCAGTGGGCTGATCAAATAGTCAATGTCCTATGGAGACTGAACGTTAGGCTAATTGGACACACAAAAATCAAGACTGCAGGAGAAATCCAGGAAATACCAAGAGGAATGGCAGAGAGCTAGGAAGCCAAAGGGAAAATCTAGCACCCCAGTGGCCTAGTGGGAAGAGGTCCAGATCGGCTCAGGTAACCACTGTGACTTGTTCACTACTGTAATAGTGGGGTTGTCCATATTTATGTATGTTTACCTGACATAGGAACTTTGAACTTTTCTGTTTCTCTCTTTCTCCCACGCCACCCCCATGTGTATCTTCTGACCATTACCCCAGCTGTATATTTGCTGTTTGCATCTCTGCTACATCAGCACTAGCACAGGTGAGGAACCCGTCAGCTTTTCTTCATCCAGGAGATGTTGCTTTCCCAGGATAGTGATAATTTCATACCACCTTTAAAGGCAATTTGTTGAATACTCAGCTTAGCTTGTTTTCATTAATCCTTCTGATGCTCTGTTGTATTGTTTTTCAACAAAGAAAACATTCACATACTCGGTGTGTGTACATGGGCATCCTGTGTCTCCAGGCAGGAGACTGACAGCTCATTCATGGATAGTCAAGGTGAAGATTGTCATGAATGGGATCACGTGGAGATTGCCATGAATGGGATCACATGAAGATTGTCATGAATGGGATCACGTGAAGGTTGTCATGAATGGGATCACATTTTATAAGCTAGGAAGGACTTTTCCGATATTCTTTCTGAGTGTGTATCATCTCCAACTAATATTGGAGAAACATAAGACAAAACCAATTCAGGGGACATATTCTAAGAAATAATTACCCTATAACTTCTGCAAGGGTCAAGGCTATAGAAGTACAGGATGTGCTGAGGAACTTGCAGATAAAGATGACTATAGAACACAGTCACTCAATGCTCCATGCATTCCTTATGTAGATTTACCTGTTTTTGGTGAGAGAGTGGAACTCGGAAAGGATTGAGGAAGAGATGGCAGCAACTTTCTAACACTCATGTTTTGGTTTTAAATATTGCATTGGGGGTATAAGGAAGCATGGCATATTCCTACAAAATGCATGCACACACCATTCAGAGTTGACGAGCTGTCAAGTCAGTAATGCCATCAAATTGGGAACATCTACTGTGTCATTGCTACCGAGACAGTGAGGGAGCCCCACAAGGGGTCAAAACGCAGGGGAACTCTAGGATTTATCCTGTCCCCGAAGAGTTGTGTGCACTTCCCTCTGCTTCTGCCTGGCTGCCACCATCAACATCTCCAACATTAGCACAGGATTCAACCACCAGGTAGGAATGTTTACTTCTTACCCCAGTGATTGGAACAGGAAATGCTGGTGGGTTTTTAAAATGACCTCAGATAAGTCCCTAAACCCTTAAGATGAGGCATTAAACAGAAAGGACGGGAGAGGAGTGGTAACCAAGGAAGGGAATCTAGCTGGAAACAGCACCAGTGGGGGTCACAGCCCCTACCCTGAGCTGATTAAAAATCAGTAACTGTAGGAAAAGAAGAGCAAATGGTATGTGTTCTATCTCATATGAAAGGGTCTATATTACATACACACATACACACACGCACGCACGCACACACAAACGCACTTGTGATAGGAAAATAGAACGGTACTCTTTGGCTAGAGGAGTAGAAAGGTGAGAATAATGGGCATTGAATAAGAACAATGTGCAGTCATTCGTATGTATGGAAATGCCAACTTCCTTTAAATGACAAATTACGGACTGTGGAGGTGATGAAGCTGGGCATGGACTGTGTTAGCTCCCACGAGCTTTGCCACACATAACAAATACTTTGGATGAGTACATTGTGACCGCAGTTGCCTCGGCCACTTTTGCTGGAACTTAAATTTACATCCATCGAAAATACTGATTATGCTAGGGTCTGCCGACAGTTAGCTTACTCCCAGCAAGAGAAACTTGGCATTTCCACGTCTGTATTGTGTTTATTTTCTTTGGTCCCTTGACCTCTGGTTCAGAGAGTCTAGTTCTTATTGCGCGTAGGCTTCCAACATTCTGCCCACGATGGTAGGTAGCTCAACGCAGACTTGGCCTCTGGCCCTTTGGTGAGGTCTCTAAGCACCTTCTGCCTTTCCCTTGTGCCTTTGCATGGCAGCTTAAGCACTAAACGTCTCTGGGGCTACAGTGAGATCCAGACTCTAAGCCCAGAACTTTTGTGCAAGGTGATGATGCCAGAGGCACCCCTGACACAGCAATTCTGGGCGACAGCTGACTCCCTATCATCAAGCAAATCTCAAGGCCCAAAGTTTGTGAACAAGAAGGAGCAAAGTGTCTTTCAATGTTGTACTTATGACCAGGGCGAAAGCATGGACTGCCAGCCACCCAAGCCAGTCTGCAGAGCTGTGCTGCCCACTCAGCACCTTCACGGTGCAGGCTGTGCTCTCTGGACATCTCTCACTGCTGCCTTCTTCTGGCTCACCCCGAAGAAAGTCCCTGTTCTCTGAGACTCACCTGGATCTCATTGCTATAACATGCAAGGGCTCAGTCTCTGCCACCTGGTGTCAACCATCCGGTCACTCTCAAGTCACAGGCTAAAATGTTCTCTGTAATAAAAATACATTACAATTTAGTAATCCTAAATTAATGGGTTAGAATTAGCTAAGAGTTCCCCCTACATTTCTATATTTAGAAGCGCCACACTGCAGATTTGGGTATATTCTATATGCGTTTACTAGTGAGTCATGAGTCTTGCATTTCTTTCTTTCTTTTTTTTTTATTTAATGGTAAAAAGAGAATTTTAGTTCTTTTTTTCCCTCCAGTGGGAAAACTAAACCTGCAGTGTTCATTTTGTTCAAATCTAGTATATTGAGCAGTGTTTCCCATTTATTGCATTTCTGTTTTGAATAATGCTTTTCTTCATGTTTCTACTTAGCAGTGGAGACAACAAGACTTTTGCATTCCTTCACGGCAGGTGAGTGGCAGCTGCGTGAATCTCTCAGGACCATAGCAGAACATCTTTTAGTTCCTAACATGGCTGGAATGTATGGTTGATTTAAGTGATAAATTGCCTAATACAGGGGAATACTAAAATAAATTCCCATTAACCAATTTTTATCACATTAGGTGACATTAAATCGCCATTAGCAAGCTGCAGGGTCCCTCAAGCATGCTCTAAAATGAAGACTTCTAATAAATGGGGTTATGTAAATGCCCATCTGGGAACTGAGTTTTAACCTTTGGACAGATCTTTTCAGTGACAAATATTTTTTAATGACAAATCAGTTCACAGCCCTTAACTTATTTCTCATCTGCATTCCTATTCAACAAATGATCTCTAATGCTAACAATGCAGTGGCTATTTTCTAGGGAGGATTTTGTTTTGTTTGAGACAGACACAGGCAGGCCACAGACTCATCGTGTAGCTGAGGACCTGGAATGCCTGGTCCTTGAGCTTCCTCCTACTCATTGCTAGGTTACAAGTGTGCACGTGGCTTGGATAGGCATGGCCCTATAGACTCGTGTGTGTGAATGCTTGGCCCATGGAGAGGGATGCTCTTAGGAGATGTGGCCTTATTGGAGTAAGACTTGTATTGTTGGAGGTAGTGTGTCACTGTGGGGAAGGCCTTGGAGGTTTTATAAGCTCAAGTCTGGCCCAGTGGGAGGCAGTTTTTCCTTCTGCAGCCTGCAGATCAAGATGTAGAACTCCTGGTTCCTTCTCCAGCACCGTGTCTGTCTGCATGTTGCCGTATTTCCCACCATAATGACAATGGACTAAATTTTGGAAACTATAAGCCAGTCCCAATTAAATATTTTCCTTTATAAGAGTTGCTGTGGTAGCTGTGTCTCTTCATAGTAATAGAAACTCTAACCAAAACAGTGCATCTCCCTGACCCAGTACAGGCAGTTCTGGGGATTGAACCCACAACCCCATGCATGCTAAGCAAGCACTTTACCAACTGAACCACATACCCTAGCTCTTCTTGTTTAGTTTTGTCTGTATTGCTGGTGATAGAAGCCAGATGCTTGTGTCCTTTAGGCAGGCAATGTAACATGAGTTACCACCCGGCTTCCAGGGAGTTCCTATTTTGTGTTCAAGTCACAGAAAAATATTGCCACATTGTTTATAGTGCAAAGGATTGAAAATTTTTGCACATGAAACCTAGTGGACATTTTAAATATACTTAATTTTGGCTTATTCTCAGAATGTAGGATAAATGCTGGCATGATCCAGGATGCCCAGAATCTTTGGAGTACTCACGTAACAAACAAATAGCCAACTAGCAGCAAGGGCTTGGCAAGGCCCAACACCCAGTGCTTCCAAGGTGGAAACAGTTAATCCCAGAACACACCCTTTAAAAATGACACATCTTTGAATGAGAGAGATGGCTCAGTGGTTAAGAACTCTTGTTGCTTGTCCTGACTAGTTTTATGCCAAATTGACATGAGCTAGCGTGATCTGGAAGGAGGGAACCTCAATCGAGAAAAATGCCTTCAAAAGATCCAGCTGTAGGGCATTTTCTTAATTAGGATTGATGGGGAGGGCCCAGCCCATTGTTGGTGGGACCACCCCTGGGCTTGTGGTCCTGGGTTCTATAAGAAGGCAAGCTGAGCAAGGCATGAGGACTATGGTGGTTTGAATAGGAATGGCCCCATAAAATCATGTGATTTGCATGGCCCATAGGGAGTGGCACTATTAGTAGATGTGGCCTTGTTGGAGTAGATGTGGTCTTGTTAGAGGAAGTGTGTCACTGTGGGAGTGGATTTTGAGGTCTTATATGCTCAAGTATATGCCCAAACCAGGGTGGAACCCAATCTCCTTCATCTGCCTGCAGTTCAAGATGTAGAACTCTCAGCTCCATCTCCAGCATCATGTCTGTCTGCACGCCACTATGCTTCTTGCCTTATGATAATGGACCACACCTCTGAACTGTAAGCCAGCTCCAATTAAATGTTGCTGTGGTCCTGGTGTCTTTTCACAGCGATAGAAACCCTCAGACAAGGACCAAGTCCTCTGCATCAGCTCCAGCCTTCGGGCTCCTGCTCTGTTTGAGCTCCTGCTGACTTCCCTCAGCAGCAAACGGTTACCTGGAAAGGTAAGAAGAAATAAACCCCTTTCCTCCCCGAGTTACTTTGGTCATGGTGTTTCAGCACAGCAATTGTAACCCCAGCTAGAGCATTGCCCTTGAAGAGGACCTAGGTTCAACCCTTGCGTAGTGTCTCACAACTATCTGTAACTCCAATTCCCAGGCTCTGGCCGCCATAGGCACCAGACATGCATTTGATGTGCATGGATGCATTCAGCCAAAATACTTAATACACGCAACATAAATATTATTACATTAATAAACACGAATAAAAATTAACTACATCGCTTGCTATATTATTTTCTTTAAGTCGAGGAAAAACAAGACCAAACCATCATTAAAAAAATTAAATGTTTTTCTTTTGCAGTGCTGGGCATTAAAGCCAGAGTCACATAGACAGGCGACTGCTTGTCTCGGAACTACTTCCTCACAGCTTTCTTGGACTTCTCCTGAAGCCCAGACTGGCCTTGGCCCACGATCCTCCTGTCTCAGCTTCTCTGAGGGGCTGCGACCACAGGCATATGTATCAGACCCTGCTGAATGTCTTCTTGAAAAGTCGCATTTAAAGGGTGCAGTGTATCTCCAGTGGTAGTGCTTTGGCTTAGCACTCATGAGGCCGGAGTTTGATCCCTGAAAGCGACAAAACAGCAGTACTTCTTACTAAGAACACGAGATTTTCACAGACAGTCAGGAATTTTCAAGAGCATGAGGATTACAGGAGAAAATGCACGAGGCTCCACGATTTATCACTGGAGACATTGAGCTGTAGGCGGTGTGAGCTTGACAGACCTCCCCCAGGTTTGTAATTCTTATTAGTAGCATTAATGTGCCCTCTTTAAGGTACTTCCTTCTGGAGAACAGTGATTCTTGTTTCTCCACCAAATTAAAGGAAATTAATTATGGACATTAAGTTACTAGAGACAAAGATTCTTTCTTTGATGAGAAGCATTTCTTATTTTTATTTGTGTGTGTGTGTGTGTGCATCCATACATGCTCCAGTCTGTATATATTCCACAGGTATGTGGGTACCATGAAGTCAGAAGAGGGTGTTGGAGTTACAGATGGTTGTGGCCAGCCTGATGTGGCCGCTGGGAATTGAATCTGAGTCTTTAAGAAGAGCAACCAGTACGTCTAATTGGCAAGCCATCTCTCCAGATCCGTAAAGATCCTCTGATTGCATGCTAACTGATAACAGAGTAAAAGATGAATCACGTGGTGGTTGCCACTTCTCTTCCAGCTGTACTCAGTAGCTTAGATAATTTATAAAAGTCACAGTAGAGGCGATATCTATTTCCCATCTCGGCCACCACCCTGAACACTGTAGTCATATATCTAGGTTAGTATTGACTGATTTTTCTCAGTAATCCATAAAAGTGTGATATGCTCATTCTTAATCAGTATTGAACCCAATTCTCCCCCTCAGGAACTACAGGTTTCACACACACACACACACACACACACACACACACACACACATCTGTAAAAAAATTTATCAATTCACCAAAGACACACGAATCAGAGGAATGGTTATCCCATTTCACTGAATAATTCTACCAAATCTCTTTTATGTTTTTGACTATTAAAGTTTATTGTCCTAGGTGGAGTGCAGCCATATGTGCCTTCAGTATTCAGAAGTGAGAGAATGCCCCAGTCGAGGCAAGCTTGAGCTACATACTCAAACCTGTCACCTGAAAAGAAAAATTTTAGGTGTGGTGCAGTGGTCTTCAACCTTCCTGATGCTGCAACCCTTTAATACAGTTCCTCAGGTTGTGGTGACCCCCAACCATAAAAATTATTCCATTGCTATTTCATAACTATAATTTTGTTATTTCTGGGAATCATCCTGTAAATATCTAATATACAGGGTATATGATATGTGACTCCCAAAGGGGTCTCGACACACTGCTGTTGCAGGACATACCCGTAATCCCACGCATGGAAGGCTGAGGCAGGAGGATTGCCACAAGCCATGCACCGTAATGAGATTTCATTTGTATTTTAATAAATAAAGCTTACCTGAAGATCAGAGAGTAAAAGAGCCACACTGGTCAGTCTTATAGGCCAGGCAGTGGTGACACACACCTCTTATCCCAGTAACCACACTAGTAGCCATAGAGACTAGGCGGTAGTGGTGCACGCCTTTAATCTCAGCACTTGACAGGAATATAAGACAGAGGAGACAAGAACTCACTCCCTTTTAGGCCGAGGATTTCTTCCAGGTAAGAGCTCTCTAGTGGCTTGGCTGCTTTGCTTTCCTGAACTTCAGGTTGAACCCCAATATCTGTCACTGAGTTTTTATTAACCATGCTGCAATGCACAAAGAACAACAGATGCCTCTTGGGAGATGACAGTTGGGGGTGACGAAGAGGTGTGATTTGCTGGCAGGAGAACACTGGGTAAAGGTGGGAAGTGGGGTCACTTTTATTCTTCTTTTAGGGGTCCGCAGACAAATTGGTATGCACACATGCTCGCCAAGGTGAGAGCACACACCCAGACGTCTCTAAGGAAGACCTTCTCACACCTGCCCTGCCCACCTCTGCTGTGAGCATTCCTGCACAGATTCCATGCCTCTGTTCCTAGGACTCAGGGCTTAAGCAAATTAAAGCCCTGCTGTGTCTTGTGCTGGGGCTCTCCCTCATTTCCTTACCTTTCTTGTCTTTGCCCATGACTGCAATTCCTGCCTACCTTTTGTTTGCCAAAGTCCTAGTTAATTATAAAATAAAAAGTCATGTTATCTGTGAATTTGACCTCTGAAATACCTCTACAGCATGGCCCATTTACTGTGCCCAAGACAAAAATAAAAAGTAAAAATGCTTATTAATTGAACGTCCTTACAGGCCCAGAACAACAAACACATATTTTGCATTTGTTTTTCCAAAGCCTAGGATGGTCAAAGGCTATTTCTACTTTCTATAAAATCATGCATAGAAGATACATGTCCTATGCCCATGAGGAAAGGTTCCAGGCATTGGTTTTGACCTGTGTAGGATCCTCAACACACAAAAACTGTGGATAGGTAAATAGTGCTACCTCTCAACACCAAAGACAGGTGCCCTTTCCTCAAACTTTTATTGAAGCAGTTACAAGAGTCAGGGAAAGACACAATGGCACCCCAACTCTTGTCTCCCTGGGTTTAGCTGCAGCTTTGGGTGCTGGTCCTCACTGAGCAGCTCAGCACTAGTGACAAGGACCTCTGCTTCTGCCCATGATTTTCAGCCCCATCAGCCTAGAAATGCCAGCACTTTGTGCCGTGTCCAAATTTGATTGTATCCGGTTCCCTTCAATATCACAGAAATGGATAACATAGCTGTGCCCACCCCTCTAGCTTACTTGTATTAAGGAATGGGTCCACATTTATTAGAGACTTCAACTTGGATCATGCTCAGTAGTTTTGAGAAAAAGCTAGTGAGATTAAGCTATTTACATAAAAAGTCATCAGAACTCATTTTAATTCTGTAATATAAAATCTTTCAAATTAACTTGAAGATATGGCCATGGTCAGTTTACTAGATTTCCAAATACATGTAATATAGAGATTAACTACTACAGTTTGGGAACAGAATGACTTCCTGACCCAGTTAATGCATGTGAGCAGATTATTGTGCATTTGGAAGGAACTCACGAAGGTTATTAGGGGCTATGGTATTTAAGCGTGTCTCATTGTTCATTTTGTTGATGCCACCCAAAATTTCAGAAAGTGTTTTCACCTTTGAAGTTTCCAGCTCCCTGCTCCCCAGGATAAGAAGGGTTGTAGCTGCATCCCTGTCATGGCTCTGGGCCTCTTCTCTGTATAAGACTCCTAGCAAGGTACTCCAACAAGATCTTACTGGAGATTTATTTCTCTGTGACTTCAGAATAAAAACGAAGCAGAATAAAAAAGCATGAAGCAACATTGCATGCGAGAGCCAAAAGATGTTGAATTTTTTTAAGTAATTAAAAATATTTTAGAATACAGACAAAACACACTCAATCCCTCAAAGATCAAATGCCTCTCGTACTCTAGAGCTAGCTCGGTAGAATCTGAAATTCCTGAGTGCCTTTGTCCCACCCACCCGTGTGACCTGGGACTGAAGGGGTGGCAGTTGTTACTTCAACTCTCATTGGAACGTCTTGTAGCAGGTGAAGACAGCCTTGAAGAGCCTCAAGAAAAAAGGACATGTTCATGTTTTGATCCTTGCCTTCCGCAGTATCCCATGGCTGAGAGGAGTAGCCGCGCATTTCATTGTTATGAGGAAACTTTCTAGTTGGGTCTGGTAGTTTGTGTCAGCGTGGTGGGGGTTCCTGTGAACAGTGCTCAGGATTTTTTCTTTCCCTTCTCACTTCCAGTCTTGTTATCCAGCACAGCCCGATCCCTACAAGCCTTATCCAGTCTGTTCTAAACATCATTAAAGCTTGGAAGATGGAAGAGAGTCTGGTTATTTCCAGGTTAGTTTGCCTTTACTGATGGAGACATTTTGAGGGTCTGTTTTCCATATCAGAGAAGCATGCTGCACAAAGGTTTGCAGACCAATAATTGAGTATAATGCTATGCATGTGTTGTTGTGGATGGAATAATTATCCAATTAAGGTTTTGCTTATGATGTTTACACATATGTTATACACACACATATATATTTATGTCTCTGTAAAGCTATGCCATAGTATATATAATATATTCCTTTTCTATATACACATGTATGTACATGAAATCAAATACATGGCTTCGGTTTTAGGAAAAACAAGAAACACCTTTTACTTATGTGTGGGTTTAATGCTGCCAAAACCCCCCAGCTCACTTAGTTACCTAAAGAGGATGAAAATCAAGACTCGGGAAGATTAATGTTTGAATGTTCCCCAGCTATCATATCACCTGATAACCCGTGCCTTTTGCATATGGCTCTGACATCTAATTACATCTTTCATTTGCTTCCCTCCCCCAGTAGAAGCTTATTACACACTCACTTCAAAGCCAATTTTCCCTCCATCCTCCCTTCTTTCTGTCCTGTCTTTGTTTTCTTTCTGCCTTCTTTTATTTAAGATCCTAGGGTTAATGGCACAAAAGGCATGAGTTCATTAATGAGGGACCAACGTTTTTGGTACTGATGTCACATGAAAGACCAACTTTTCCTTAATACATTGTGGTATTGGGGAACAATACCACCTTTGTAATAAAAGAAATTCAATATAATGAATTACCAAAATGTAAATAGCAGACTGAATAATTTCTGTAATATTATATGATGTTCTCCTTAGCAGGACTGATGCAGATCACAAACTGGAGTTCCTTACTGCCAAGGAGAGAGACAGAGAGAGAGAGAGAGAGAGAGAGAGAGAGAGAGGAATGAATTCAGGGGCATTTATTCCCATATATCTATGATGCAGCTATAATTTTGTTGATTTTTCTACAAGCCTGCAGAGGTAATTGTTTTAATATGTAGTTCATTATCTAATATGCAGGTGACACCATCTATGAGGAAAACCGAGTGAGATGACTCCAGAGGAGCAAGACTGGAGTTTATTCTGCCAGAATTAACATGCACACAATGTTAAACTCGCTTGGTATGCGCTGGGAAACAGACTGGAGTGGCTGCATTGTCGGTTGTCCGCTGCCTGTTTAAAGCCACCATCTACTGGGATTTTCCCCTTGCTTTCCTTTGACTCAGGAAGAGCCCTGCCAAGGGGACACCTTCTGTCATAATAAACCGGAGGCACTGAAGACAACAAATGAATATGACAATGGAAATATTCTCTGGGAGTTACAGAATATCCCAGTGATCGCTGCATTGACAGTGTGTGTGTGTGTGTGTGTGTGTGTGTGTGTGTGTGTGGTGGGGAACCTCCTTCAACCAATGGCCTTTGAGAAGCTGGATGGACCAGGCTGGGCGTGACATTGGGTACCAAAAACCCCTCGGGAGCCCCTGCTCGCTCGGCCTCTACCCCTTGCTGGCCACACCTAGATGTTGGATTCCGTTTCTGTTTCCTCCTTGTGATCCATGAGTTACCTTTTAATAAAGAATACCTTAGTATACCCTATTCGGAGCTAGTGTGGGTTCATTTGATTCGCAAGCACCCATCTGACACGTTCACTTTCATGTGTGTGTGAGAGAGAGTGCTTGCATGCACGTGTTGCATGTGTGTGTCAGAGAGAGTGCTTGCATGCACGTGTTGCATGTGTGTGTCAGAGAGAGTGCTTGCATGCACGTGTTGCATGTGTGTGTCAGAGAGAGTGCTTGCATGCACGTGTTGCATGTGTGTGTGAGAGAGAGTGCTTGCATGCACGTGTTGCATGTGTGTGAGAGAAAGAGTGCTTGCATGCACGTGTTGCATGTGTGTGAGAGTGCTTGCATGCACGTGTTGCATGTGTGTGTGAGAGAGAGTGCTTGCATGCACGTGTTGCATGTGTGTGTTCTCCCTCCAGCCCTCTCATCCTCTTTTCACCTAAGGCATGTTTCTGTTGTTATTGTTCTTTCAAGACAGCGTTTCTCTGTGTAACAGTCCTAGCTGTCCTGGAACTAGCTCTTATAAACCAGGCTGGCCCTGGACTCACAGAGATCCACCTGCCTCTGCCTCTGCCTCCTGACTGCTGGGATTAAAGGCATGCACCACCCCTGCCCAGCTCTAAGTCAGGGTTTTGCATTAACCCTTCGCAGTATATTATTTCAGCTAACATCTAATGTTGTCTTTTGTGGGTGCTCATCTCCAAGGGAAAGAAATGAAGCTTTTCTTTCTTTCACGTTCTTCTGTTTTCATCCTAAAAGCAAAGCTGCCTATCTCTTCCATTTGGGAAGAAAACATCTTTAATGGATTGCAAAGAATATTAAGAGAAAATGAAAATTTGTCCCCTCTATAATCTATCCAGGGTTCTAGGTTTTAGTTACTACTATGCTGTTCTATATTTAGAAAGAACAACAACCTCTCTTTGTTCCAGCAAACAGGGGTAGGACTTTTTCCTTGTTAACACGGTGCTTTGTTCAAGAATGGAGATGGTTAGAGCAGGACTAGAATGAGTTTGAGGGATAGGTGTTGAAGAGATCAGGTCTGTGAGTGGCTTTTCTACTGTGGGGCAGCCGCATTCCCAGAATCCAGTCCCTTACCCTCCACCCTTGGAACACAGCTCCAGGGGAGTCTTTTCCTCGGGGCTGTCCTGCTGTCCTTGTACCTCATGCAGTCAGCATGTCCTCCCAAGGCCATGGTTGCACCTTTTACATCCACAGAGCGCCATGTTTTCACAAATTAAAACGTAGCATCTGTGTCTGTGTGTGTGTGTCTGTGTGTGCACACCTGCAAATAAATCTCTGTTTGTAAGAGAGGGGGATTGTTTATAAAGAAAAGGAAAAAGAAACTGGAGAGTTTTGCATTTTTTTGGTGTTTTTTTTCTTTTGTATTTATGCAGAGCATTTTAGGGTTTCAGTCTCAACAAAACACTAGTAAAACAAAGAATCTAGTAAAATATTTGTGCATGTACTGCTAAACAATTCTAGCAATTTTATTAAGCAATACCTTTATTATTTTTTAATATTCTTAACAGACTGGAACAAAACATTTTATTCAAAACAAAATATGCATACTGTACGCATGTCGCAGGTTTAAGCATGATGCAGAGGGTAGAATCTGAACGAAAACAAATGCCCTGGGGTGTTTAATAGCTCTAAAGTTAACAACTAAATTTTGTTCACTAAGAGGACCTTGTCTATGGATTTCCTTCACCTCTCAGCCACACAGCAAACTTACCCGAAGTGCACTTCCCATGTGTAGTTAGAGAATAGGAAGGAATGTGAAGTGTCTTTTTAAAATTATTTGTTTTGTTTGTTTGTTTTGTAAAAACAGCCCTTATTGACTTTTCCTTCCAGTGGCCCTGCTGTAAACCCATACAAGCCTTTTTAGAAAGCAAATTCATATACACTCAGCAGGTGAAATGTTCCCACAAAGGAAAAAAAATACAAACAGTGATTGGACTTGTTTTTCTCAGCCGCCTAGAGCTTGCTGGAGTGAGGACGCTTCGCCCGGTAGTAAAAATGGCTGATCGGTTGAGTGTTTTCAAAAGGAGAGTTTCCTCTGTGATAATGCAGCACTGTATACATTTTATACCTGGAGGAAACTGGAACCCTATGCAGGGGCGATACTGGGATAAAATGGTACATATTCTGTATGCTAGAATCCCTTCCACCACAATGAAGGAGGAACAGAAGTCTGAATTTGCGTTCTTGGTCCCTGCTCCCATCAGTTGGAGGCAAGCGCCTTGTGTTCAGGGGGGCGCTGCCTGCTGGCCATGGGCCGTGGGCTGTGGGCCGTGGGCCGTGGGCCGCTCCTGTCTGCCCTGCCAGGAAGAAAGAACTGAGGACGGACACGGGAGCGACTCGGTTCAGGGGAGCGTGTTTCACTCTGTTAGTGTGTTTTTCCCCCACATAAAACCTGTGAGCTGCCTGACTCTCTGAATGCACTGTTGGATCATCCAGAGGGACCGCTAGGCCCTGGCTCCCTCTGCTCGGGGCTTGTGCGAGACACACACCCACCATGCGAGACACAGACAGAAGCAAGCGGATGTTGTCTGCTTGGGGACAGAAGGCGAGGGGCCAGCAGGGCCTGCAGGGCGTGGCGTCCATGGGTTGGAAGGAGGCTTAGGGAATTTTTTTTTATGTTTTTGTTTTCTTTTTTTTTGTCTTTTTTTGTTGATTTTTAATTCTTTTTTTGTTGTTTTTTTGTTTGTTTTTGTTTTTTGTTTTTTTGTTTTTGTTTTTTATTTTTTTGCTACACCGTGAGGTTATAGCGGTCATTCCTCTATTAGAAACCGACAGGACATAGACAGAAGTATCTGATGGACACACAATGACTAGAAATAGATAGACAGTGGAGAGACTTAAGTTCACCCACAAAGAAATCCTGCATTAACAAGTGCAGAAAAATGAAATAAAATCAAATAAACGGAAAATAAATTCAAACCAAACCGAAAGAAAAGAAAAGAAAAACAACAACAAAATAAAAACCTCCGAACGTTAAAACACAGTGTATAAAATGGTGTGAGAAACTGAGTCACTAGCAGCCTCTTAGTCGGTAAAAAGCTGCGGCTGTGTCCGTGTTGGGAATCGGGCCCATCTTGTTGAATGTTACCCACAGGTCTTGCGGGAAGTCCGAGGGTAAAGCACCCGGGTGGGTTCAGTTCCCCGGGCAGCAGCGGGTGCACATCCCGGGTGGGTCACCAATGCTCTGCGCGCAAAAGCGTGCACCTGTCCAGCCCTGCGCCCTGTGCCGTGCACTCGCGCCCCGGCTGCGCTCAGTCCTCCCGGGTGGAGTTGTCCTCGAGCGTGGGGAGGCTGCCCAGGCCCAGCCCGGTGGAGTTCTGCGCTGCGGAGGCCGTGAGCACTGTGTGAAGGAGGATAAGGACGAGAACACACAGCTTCAGCCGGGCGGGGCACAGTCTCGTGGCCGAGGACACTGTGAGCGACGTCCTGGCACAGGAGTCTCTTCTGTCCACGGTCCCTTTGGGTGGGGGTGCAGATTGCTCCTCGCTCCTGATGTCACAGCATTCGGGTTCATCATTGGTTAGGAAGGTTTCGTAGAGCCCTGGGGGAGGAAGAGCAGAGAGGTTAGAGGCCAAGGGTGTGGAGGACCGGAGGGGTGGGGGTGGGGGAACTGCAGGGGACAGTCTCATCCCAGGTGTCCTTCAACCTTCAGGATTGTCCTCACAAAGTATGGTGAAGTGTGCTTTGGGGTTCCCGCGTGGGAACAGGGTGTGCTGGGTGTTGGTAACGTTCTCAGATAGACAATCAGAGCTTCTGGTTCCAGATGGACCTGGAGACCGAGTTTACTCAGCCACCATTCAACCCTTAAGAGGAAGGCAGTCACTAACTTAATCCATGCATCACCACCAACAAGCCCTGCTGACTGAAAGGGCTAAAGGGTCAGATGTCAAGCCCTTGAAAGACCTGTTTGCCCACAGTTTCCGGTGGACCTCATCCTGTCTGTGACCTAAGAGACTAAGGGCATCTACGCATCTAACGGGAAGCAGGTCACCATTGGTTACACCGTGGATGACCGACCCCAAGTCTTGTTGCATTAGTAAGTCAGTGTGGATCCCCGCACTCAGAAGTCTTTGGCTCTTTCTCTAGGATTTCCATCTATCCTGCAACCTGCAACTTCCAACCAACTTCTTTGATCTCCCGCTCCTTTTTTCTTCTCGCTGAGTTCTGCTTCTTCCTCTGAAAACACATGTTGTAATTTAATCCGCATTTTTGAAAATCTTAGACAAGAGAGGTGTCGCAGAATTGACTTTTTTTTTTCATGTCAAGTGCTTAGCTCGGTGACTAACAAATATATTGATAGTTTTGGCTAATGTTAATCATAGTGATTAGTCACGGCATTTCACCATTCCACCATGGCATTGCGCCCACCTCGTGGCATCCAAGCCATTTGCCTGACCCCTCTCACAGCTCCATGCCTGACAGACTCAGAAGCACTCCATGTGAGCCAGGCTGCCCTTCCTTCCACTGATTTCCTCGATGTGGGCCCTCATCTCATTTATCCCTCATGAGGGGATGAGAGGTGATTCCTTGCTTGAGGTCACACTGACAATGGTTTACTCTTCAACACGGCCTCCCCCGCCCTTTTCAATCACAGTTGCTCATTTTTGTGTCAATTTCCACACCCAGCTATCAACCTAAAAGCACGGACTGAACATCTGCACCATTACTTCCCCACTATATATCAGAATACCTCGACAAAATACACAGTTAATGAGCACTTATGTATAAGAAACTGAGCACATCTATTCATTTAATGGCAAAGAGGCTTTTCAATAGATTATGCTTCAATATGTGTATAGTGATGCTTACAATAGGCATTTCTTCTTAGGCATTCAAAGGTAAACTTCACCTTCGCCTAGGAAGAATATGGAAAAAAAACTGAATTAATGAGATCTGCAGCTCCGACATTTTTTATCGTATAATTTCTTTCTTATATCTCAGTGATAGACCAGTCACTTACTGAAGTATACATTGACAGTACCAGATTCTACAACGGAAAGTGGTTATAGAGAAGCAACACAAATAAGACCCCTAAGATGGTTTGATCAGCACTTTCAAACACCAAGCGTTGAAATATTTTTCCCAAGGTCACGAAAATAAGTTCTTCCCATGTTACTCAGAAGTTGGGTTCTGATGTAAACTAAAACCATTATAGACAGAATAACACAATTAATGTGGGCCAACAGCATACCTCTACTTTCTCTTTTGCCCTCTATCTTGACAATATTACTGGAAGCCACGTACACCTTAAAGTCTCAATCACTCCACCGGGCATTTTAGGGAAGGAGAAATTCCAAGTTCTTGCTTCTCAAGGGCAACATTGGACATCTTCCAGACCCAGGAAAGGAGCAGCGGACCCAAGCCTTTACTCCTACAGCCCTCTGCTTTCGCCAGAGCTATTCTTTCTTTATGACCAGCCCTGTAGATTAGGCCCCCCCTGCCAACATAGATTCATCTACAGCAGATGGGCCATGGACCCATCCTGGAAAAGACAATGGATCTCCACTCATTTTCCTGGAGGTTCCCACACTTGTGACTTAACAACCACTTGGAAAATTAAGCAGCATTCTTTTGCTGTTCATATGAGAAGAAAACATATCTTTTAGTAACACATTTAGTGAACAAATGCAATAGTATTAATACAAGAGTAGCAACTGTGTGTTTTTATGGGGAACCAAGCAGTGCTTCAATACATGTATGTGTTGTTCCAGGCTTAGATTAGGTCATTTATCATTGCTTTATGGAAAATATTTCAAACCTTTTCTTCTATCTTGTTGTTAGGTGGTAACCACCCCACTGTACAATACCATACCGGAATATATTCCCGTTTGCTGTTTGGCACCCACTTATCATTCACCCTCCACCTGCACTGGGTAAGCACCGTTCTGTTCACAAGACCAACTATTTCTGAGCTGCACAGGAGTGACAGTGCCCTTCTTTGGCACCAGACTTATTTCATTGAACATGATCATGTCTGCTTCTATTCACGCTGCTGAAATGGCAGGATTTCCTTCATTTCTTATGGTGGGATGGTGTTCATGTGTACATATACTCGTACATATATTCAAATGTCTAACTCACATTTTCTATGGATTCCTCAGTTGGACATTTGTTCTGTTGTTTCTTGGCAGCTGTGAATAGTGATTCAGTGGACGTCTGAGTGTAACGTCACTTTGGTTGACAGAACTTTCTGATTTCCAAATACTTATTCTTAGGCACTTGGGGAGGATGTTGGTTCAAAGGATGCATGCTCAACTTTGTGAGGATTTGAGTTTGAGCCCAACAACCATTCCCCCAAAGAACATAAACCTTTTTAATGACCTTATTATATGGTCATTTAAGATATTATCTCAGCACAAGAAGGCCGGATATCTAGATGAAATCTTTAGACGTGTGAGGTTATCCTCCATTATCTCTGACACCTACCATTTGAGATATTTGCATCTAGAAAGTTCAATTTTTGAATAGTTTTAAAGACTTCAAAATAGTTGCTGAAAGTTCTAATTGTAAAAGCTTAGAAATTACTATAAAGAGAAACAATGTGAAATTAACTAAATCTGACTCCACCACCACTACCATCATCATCATCATTACAACATCATCATAATTATCATATCAGCATCACATCATAATCATCATTAAGACATCATTATCATCATTACACCATCATCATAATTATCATATCAGCATAACATCATCATCACATCACCCATCATCACATCATTATCATGACATCATCATCATTAAATTATCAAAATCACTATCATCATGACATCATCACCACATCCTCATCATCACAACATCATCATCATCACCATCATGTCATCATTATCATCACATCATCATAATCGTGACACCATCACCATATCATCATCATCACATTATCATCACATCATTACATCATCATCATCACATTACATTATTATCAATATCATCATCATCATAAAGGGGGAAAGATACTACTTAACAATTTATACTTTAATGAAGGTAGAAACACACATAGAATGAATATAACTTGGTGATTTCATTTATAAAGCATCTGTATGCTTTACATTTTCCTTCTGAATTTGATTTTGCTAGTGTTTTATATTTTGCATGTTTATTACAAGTAGGAGTACACAGAGTATGTCTGATAATATGTAGCACGATGGTCGTGGGTGTCTGCAGGGAAACAGCTTTTGCTTTACAGGTGAGCTCACATCAGGTGGGACACAAGTGAGCTTGAAGCAGGGGGGACACAGGTGGGCTCACAGCAGTGGGACCTCCACAGTGTGAAGCCACTCTAGATCCCAGCACAAGGGGAGGTGAGGCTGGTGCAGTGCCACCCCATCTCAGGAGAGCTGCTGGGTTCAGCAGAACAGCCTGTGAGAGGCTGCCCCTGCTCCATTGGATAGCCCCATATCCATGCCCACACTGGTCTCTAACTGAACTCACTGGGTTAAAAAAACAGCACACAGAAAGTGAGTGAGCCAGGAGTATGGGGCAATAAGAGGGGAAGTAATTGGGGTGATTTTAAAAAATTTCTATCAAATCAAAATGCATGATAATCAAGTAGGAAATTCTCAAACAATAAAAATTTTAAAAAGAAAAACAAAATGGCTAATGTGGCAGAATTTCTAAATTTTATGAATATAATTTCTTAAAAGTAATTATATTTCTGTCTTATTTTCTGATGATTGGTGCATAGCGGTGATTTTCTGTTGTTGGGATAGTTCTATTTAAAATTGGCTCGTGTTGTAGAATGTTTTTTTATTTATAGGTTTCAGACTCTAAATTTATCCACATTGTCTCCTTGCTGTTAATGCGTTGTTTCTGTTCTTCTGTTTTGTCCTTGGTGAGACTTGAAGTGCTTCCTTAATTTCATTGTGTTACTAAAGGTGAACTCTCGCCCTTACCATGTGTTATTCTTTTCCTAATGCAGTAATTTCCGTATTTGTGTTGTTTTTATTTGTTTGATATATTTTAAAAACTACACTTGTCATCCATGTAAATATCCATTTGTATTAAGTACAATGGTTTTTCCTGATAAAGTCTGGTCTTCACATGTGTGTCATGTGTCTTGTCACTGAACCCCTTTATCAAGTGTTAGCATGGTCACATGATCTACAGTCATGACTAGCATCTGTTTAGGTAAACTTTTGTCTGGTCAGAAAACTACCATCTGAGGGATATGTAGCTTATAGATGCTCCTGATTAGTTTTCTCTCTATATATATTTTATGCATGTGTATGCATTTATAAATATTATAATATGTTGATCCTCTATGTATTTTTCTGTCTTGTGAGCAGGTACAAAAATTCATCAACATTTGTGTTTCCCAGTATATTCACTACCAACCAAAAAGACTGGTACTCCAACTGTACAACTGTGTTACCTTTGTTGAGGTTTTTGTCTTATGATTCTTCCTGTGGCTTTGAGTACACTTTGTTTACTATGAATGTTTCTTCTAAGACACTTAGCATGTGTGCCTTTGCGTCTTATTTTACTTTCTATACTCTCCCTGTATTTTTCTCTATATTGTGCTCTATACCTCAGGGTTTCACACTGACTGAAGAACTTAGATTCCTTTCCGTTTGCCAATTCTGTAGTGCTCTCTGCTCCCATCACGATTCTAAGCATTTTAATATTTTAGTCACCATTCTCTTTTCCATAATTTACTATGTGAGCATACTGAAAGATAAATTTTTCATAACTTTAGAAATGCATGCTGTTATTATTTTATCAGACCCTTACCGTTAATTGTTGAATTAAAGGGAACAATAACTAAGTTGACAAGGATTCCTCTACTGAGACATCGTCTGACCGTGCGGCCCAGATTGGCCTGGATGCCAACTTTCTCCTGCCTCAGCCTGCCTGATGGGAGGACAGGTGAGTGTGACCACACCAACCTGAAGTGTTTCCAGTCTATTTATTTCCAATTATCAACATTTTATGAGCACCCTTTGAGTAATTTTAATGGCATTCACACATCACTTATACGCCATAATTTCTGCTTAGTTTTTGACTTAGAGATGACTTGGCTGGACTCAGCATCGGCAGCAGGTGTTGCAGGCCCAGACACAGTCAGACCCCATCCATGAGCTCTCCTGGCAGAAGCCCTGATCTCTTCTGCAGTCTTCACTTCAAATCCACTGGACTATCTTATCTGCCCTTCTTCCCTTCACTTGCTATTTTTAAACATCTCAGTTTTAATAACCTTCCAGACTTTGTTACTTCTATGAATGCAGCACATCTTTAAGTTTTTAATTTAGATTCAGTAGAATTTAGAGACAGATAAAAGGTAAAATGTTGGCTCTAACTCGTTAGTTTGAGCCAGGAGTCACACTAACATTTAAAAGCAATGACATACTCTTTACTAAGACAATTTTTTTTGGCCATTATGAAAATCCTAACTTAATGTTTCAGAAAATGGCTTTGAAATTTGGTATTTTGACATTAATATTTCATATTTACTACCATAGTCATCTGCATGAATGTTGCCAGTTTCTTTTAAGCTGCTGAAGTATTTAAATTTTAAGTTTTTCTTACAAAAAGTAAAAACTAAAACCTATGGAGAATTTGCTAGTTTTCAGGGGCTACTTTATAAGTGAGAAATAAAACAATGTAACACAAGTTTCATCGTCACTATATTGGCCATATGAAAAACTGTTAGATTTTGAATATTTAAATGTTTATCATTTTTAATCATGTCTTTATAAGCAAGGTCAAATTTTAGTAAAGAAGTTACGCATTGAAAGTGGGCAGGTTCAGGGGAGGGAGACAAGGGCAGGTGAATCAGCTCCATGATGCTGAAAAAATAAAAGTGGTATCACCACACACAGCTAGGTTAGCAGGGTTGGCTTTTCCCTAGTTGGCCGCGCGGAGAACGCTGGCTACCATTCCCTTGCACCTTAGCACGCTAAGCGCATAGCGAGGTAAAACTGTCTGCAAAGGAGAAATAGATATCTCTTCAATGAGAGAAGGAACCGAGGCAAACTTGAATAGTTGAATTCTTTGAATCAGAAAAATACCTGGGCATAGCCCGCTAGTCAAAGGAAATGCAAGCACAGCCAGAGTTCTGTACCAGCAGCCTCCTCGACACCCATGAATTCCACCAGCCACAGGCGGGAATATTCGGAAACTACTTCACCTGTATTGAAAGTGTACAAACATTTTCCCAAATATTTTTCCCCCAAACAATACAGCGTGACTTTACATCAGACTAGGTATGATCGCTTTTTGGAGATTACTTCAGTAGAGGGCAGGATAAGCACAGGACACATGGGAAGGTTGCTCCCTCGAGTTCCACACAGGCTTGAGCAACCACAGACGGTGGGAGTCCTGGGTCTTATCCCTGTATGGAATGAGACTGAACTTTCATCAGAAAGAAATGGGACGCACCCTCTTAAGAAAAGTCCCACACGGACCGGATTGCCCCAAGGCCACGGAGAGCCGAGTGTTCGCTGCACGTTAGTTTATCTACTTATTGCTTCTGAAATGCAAGTGGTACCCAATGAAATTAAAATCAAAGATCCACATTAGAAAGCCAGAAGAGTTACACAGAGATTTCACTCATTCATTAAGACCATAGCGAAGTTCAAGAATAAACTGGGCATTGAAACATCGCCTTGAGGCTAAGCAGAGAATTTTCTCAGCCAGTGTTCTCAGGTTTTCCAGCATTTTACCAGAACAAAGATAGTACGCAGCCAGAGAGGTACAGTGTAAACAGAGACCGGTGTGTGCTGCTAAATATCACATTTCACATTCTTATTTTCCCCAGAGTCGTCACGCCGATGCTTTTTAATTATGAAAAATGTATCTGAGAAAACAGAGAAAAAATATTGGACCCAGAGAAAGTACACTCACCAAATACATCATTTATTTCTTCGACCCACCCATAATGACTCTTTGGTGGGCTGCCTACGACTGCTTGATGATATGGGATCGCTGTGTACAGGAAAACTACAAAGGTTCCTGAAGAAGTGAGCATGTGGACTAAACCTTAGAGTCACGTGGGTCACCCGGAATGGCTCCTATCCTTCCCTGCTCTGTTAAGCGATCCTCTACTCCATGACCATAGGCCCCTAGCAGAGACAGTGATAGTCACCGAGGAAAGGAAGAAAAATGGCATTTCCTTTCTCTTTCGCGGTTATGGCGGAAGGTTCTTACAGAACGCTTTCCTCTCGGGCTGCCTTGCACCCACGCATTCCAGGGGGACTGGAAGACATTGGATTTGTCTGAAGATATTTCCGCATCTTCTTGCTGCGGGTTCTGAACTCTGAGGTGGGTAGTCACACTGTCCAGTACTCAAAAGGAAAGCGAGCACCCCTTGCCAAGAGCATTGCTTGTTGCGTTCTGTTTCTATTTATTCTCTTCCATTTTCTCTGGCAAATGGCACGTATCACATATTGTAAATCAGTTTGGCCCATAGTGCTTTTTAAACTGGAATTTCCCCAATGCTAGGACTCTGTGAAGGAAATATTCTTGAAAACAGGAAACTGTAGGAAGAATCACGCAGCTGCTGCTTCTCAAACAGGGATCTCTGATGGAAGAGACAGCTTTGCTGATGCTTTGATCCATCCCCGTACTTACTGCACAGGCAACATTTCCTGCCTTGTTTGCTGAAAGAAAACCAGACTCTCCCTGTAACCACAGAACACACCCACACCTCCTCCAGGTCTGTACACACTCAGTCACACACTGACAGACACATGGTCATTGTTCCATGACATTCAAATACCTTGTAAATAGGCTTGGGTTTCAGATATTTGCTTTATTGAGTAAGAGAAATTATTTTCATCCTCTCTTTCAGCTTTTGAAATATTAAACATTTAAATAAACAGTTGAGATTTTAAGAAACCAATGCTAAAACTTAAGTCGGTTAGACCCTAACTTAGAAAAATTATCCCACTTGGGATCTATTAAAATAAAATACAATATAGTAGTTTATAGCCTAAGTCAAAAAAAAAAATCAGAGTCAATATGTCAGTACTAGTCAGGGCTAATGCTGCAGAACCATGACAAGGCACTAGCCTAGCGTGTGTAAAGT
Organism: Ondatra zibethicus; assembly: GCA_004026605.1. Classification (NCBI taxonomy): domain Eukaryota; kingdom Metazoa; phylum Chordata; class Mammalia; order Rodentia; family Cricetidae; genus Ondatra; species Ondatra zibethicus. The sequence goes on along the minus strand of PVIU01019057.1, from coordinate 4,269 downwards.
CCTGGGTTTTCTCCCAGTGCCGCCAAAACCAAAGAAGAAAATAGAGCCAATATATAATTTAACCAAAACAGCAATAACAAAACCAAATGAAAACAAACTCTGGAATAATTAGCTGCCCTTTTCAAATTTGAATTGATTTGGCTCCCAGTAGTTTTTTCCCACTTATTTATTTATTTAGATGTAGATGAGGATTTTTTTCGTTTTTTGCTTTTTGTTTTTTTGCCTGCTTATACATCTATGATAACATCTATGTTCCGGGAGCCCTCCTAAGCCAGGAAAGGGCATTGGATCTCCCCTGAAATGGAGTTATTGACATGTTGTGAGCCATCACATGGATGCTGGGAATTGATCTCTGATGTGGGAGTCCCCTCTGTGTGCTGTGATTGCCATTAATGAATAAAGAAACTGCCTTGGCCTGTAATAGGGCAGAACTTAGGTAGGCGGGGAGGACTAGACTGAATGCTGGGAGAAAGAAGGGTAGAATCAGGGATACCATGAATCTGACACTGGAGATAGACATACTGAAAATTTGCTGGTAGGCCATGACCTCGTGGTGATACACAGATTAATAGGAATAGGTTAAATTAAGATGTAAGAGTTAGCTAACAAGAAGCTAGAGCTAGTGGGCCAAGTAGTGATTTAATTAATACAGTTTCTGTGTGATTATTTCGGTTCTGGGTGGCCTGGATGAACAAGCAGTTCCTTGCAACAGAATTCAGGTACTCTGGAAGAGCAGCCAGTGCTTTTAGCTGATGAGCCATCTCTTATCAGTCTGACATCCTGTAGTTTTAACACTTCTAGTGGTGCTTTCGAGCGAAAATGTCATAAGATAAGACAGTATTTCCAGAGAAGAATATAAAAATCTTTGGACATGTTGCATATTTGCAAGAAACAAGGAGGGCTTGCTGTGATGGAGGGCTGATTTCTTGGAAAAGGCTCTTACTCATGTATCCTTCCCTGGAAACTAAAGTTGTTGTCTGAGTCACACGTTCTCCACTGCGGGACTGGGGACATTTATTTCAGATTCTGGCAGGCCAGTAACCACCTGGAACATTTCAGCTGGAATATTAATTCTCAATCCCTTAGTGACAGTGCAAGGAAGAGTAATGGCACCAATGATGTTCTGCATCCATAGATATCTTACATCACCTTCCTGCTTCGTGCCCAGTTACTTCCTTTCAGGCCTTGTCTAGGAGATCCATGAAGACACAGCACCTACAAAGCTTTAGCACAAAAGGAGTTGGAAAATGCTCACTAACTGGCCAAGGGCTGAAATTAAAATGATAGTTCAACTTCAGGAATTCATTATTCTTAAAAATGAGTATCCACTATCCCTTTACAGGTCTTAATTGAGAATCAGATTATCAGTCCTTTCAAACAACAAATCAAACCCTTCCTGAAATAGCTTCAATGATTGTCTTTTTCCAGAATGTTCCCCAGCAAAAACAAACAAACAAACATCAAAGAACCCCAGGGAATTCTGGAAGTCCTATAAAACTGGTAAACGTGCCAAGTGATGATGGACATAGATAGAGAGAGGGATGGGGACAGGGCAGGAGAGAGATTCCTCATTGAATTAAGAACTAGACATTAAGCTAGGCATGATGTCACATGTCTGTAACTCTAGCACTAAGAGGCAGAGGTAGGAGTATTCCCAACAGTTTAAAAATGTTACATAGTGAGTCCCTGTGTAAAGAAAAGCATAGGTGTGTGTGTGTGTGTGTGTGTGTGTAAAGAATTAGGCATCAAAAGATAATGTGAAAAATAAAAAAGAACCATATGAAACACTCATATTTGAGAAGCTGAAACATGTGATAAGGCAGAAAGGCTGCTTTATGACTGAGGGACACGGTTATAAGGTCAAGTCCACGTGGGAGGAAGCTGCTTGTGAGGTAGGAGGGATTTGTCGGCTTTCTGAGATCCTGGGAGTAGCCATCAAGGAGTGAAAGATTTTTATGCTTTTGTCCTTCTCCAATTCATGGAATTTATGTTAAGTAGATAAATAAATGCTCAGATATAAGTAGGCACACATATTCATAAAAGCATTTACATACAGTGAGAAATGAAAGTGAAAAATCTACAATGAATACAAAGACTTCTGCTGTGCCTATGCCTGATGCACTTTTACACATGCATTAAATTCTGCTTTAGAATCACATTCAGAGATTCAGATGTGACTCAGAGTGACATGTGTTAATGACACACGGTATAAAAGACACTCTTCCTTTTGGCGGTTGTCCTGGATGGTTTTATTTTAAGTTGACACAGCTAGAGTCAACTGAAAGAAAAGAAACTCAAATGAGAAAATGCCTTCATAGCCTGTAGGGCATTTTCTTAATCAGTGATTGATGGGAGAGGGCCTGGCCCATTGTGGGTGATGTCATCCCTGGGCTGGTCATCCTGGGTGTTATAAGAAAGCAGGATGAGCAAGTCATGAAGAACAAATCAATAGGCAGCACTCCTCCATGGTCTCTGATTCCTGCCTCCTGCCTCCAGTTTCCTACCCTGTTTTAGTTCCTGTCCTGACTGCCTTCTATCATGGACTAAGATGTGGAAGTGTGGCCAAATAAATACTTTCCTCTTCTTCTTTTGGTCGTGGTGTTTCATTACACCACTAGAAACCCTAACTAGAACTTGGGTGAGTGGGTGATGAAAGTTCAGCAAGCTGTTCTGTAGGAGCTTGAAAGAATTGAACCTTGAGAGCAGTGTGGATGATGGGGGCCTGATTTGAGAAGTTTCAGAGGGAAACAAAGACTCTATCAGGCCATTTGTGTGAAGAATCTGTGGTGTCAGGTGGGTCCGAAGCATCAGCTGGGATTAACAAGAGACCAGAACCATTAAGGAAAACCTTTGTTTTTCTGGGACAATGAATGCAGGTAAGCCAGGACTGAAGAATCAACTGTGGTAAAAAGAGATCAGCATCACTGAGGTGAAATCTTCTAGAAAGTGTTTCCTCAAGGTCAGCACACAGAAGACATGTCCCAGAAGCAACCAAGCTGTTGCACAATGGTAACAAATCTTGACAGTGTAAGAACCACTCAGATGGTGCTGGTTTTGAAGGCATGAAGAGGTCATGGGGAGAAGCTGAGGCTTGGCACTGTGCGGAAAGGCTGGAATCCCTGAAGAGAGCCCAGGAGAGACTAAGCTGAAATTTTAGTGAAGTTGCAGCAAGGAACCCGAGTGTTTTAGAGATGCTCAGTACTACAGGATGACCACCAAGACCAGCAGCAGCAGTGGAGTGGAGCCAGCTGGAGCCTGGAAGACAAGCTGTGTGTTGCATAGATCCCAGACATTGGGCATTGAGCTATTTATACTTTTGGAGTTTGGTTTTGCTTTGTTCAGATTGAAAATGGTGTGCTCTGGTTTTCTCTTGAAGAAAACATTAATTTATTTTTTTTGTTTTATAGGAGCCCACAGTTGAGAGTTTGAATTTTTAAAGAGATTTTAGGATTTAAAAGACACTTTGGATTTAAAAAGAGATTGAATTTTAAAGTGTTTGAAATTGCAAAGTCTGTGGGACCTTTGAAGCTTGTAAAATGTTTTATATTGTGATATTGATTCTAATGTGTGATCTTGGGGATCGACAAGAAAGGAAAGGTTATGACTTAGTGGTGATATGTTCATTTGTCAAGTTGACAAGAATTAGTTCTTCTACAAGTTTTGTGTCAACTTAGCACAAGCTAGAGTCATCTGAAAGGAGGGAACTTTAACTGAGTAAATGCTTTTATAAGATCCAGCTGCGGGGTATTTTCTTAATTAGTGATTGATGGGGGAGGGCCCATCCCATTGTAGGTGGTGCCATCCCTGGACTGGTGGCCCTGGGTTCTATAAGAAAGCAGGCTGAGCAAGCCATGAAGAGCAAGCCAGTAATCAGCACCCCTCCATGGCCTCATTAACTCCTGCCTCTGGGCTCCTGCCTGTTTGAGTTCATGTTCTGACTTCTTTCAAATCATGAACTAAGGTATAGAAGTGTAAGCCAAATGAGCCTTTCCCTCCTCACCTTGTTTTTGGTCATGGTATTTCATCACAGCCATAGAAACACTAACTAATACAGGGGGAAACCCTTACTAACACAGTGGTTTCATGCAGTTTTGTTTATTTTTCACTCACTATTGAGGTGTTGAATTCTGGGCCTGGAGAGAGGTTCAGTTGATAAAGTTCTTCCCTTACCAACACAGTGATTAGAATTTGACCCCCATAACCTATGTAAAAATCCATGTGTGTTCACAGACTCTGTAACCAGAGAGCTTGGGACATGGAGATGGGAGG
>PVIU01019056.1:0-37354 GCA_004026605.1 Ondatra zibethicus | reverse complement strand
CTGCTTCACAATACACACACAACAGCAACTGCCAAGGAGCATCTGACATCTCCTTATTAGGGAAGGGTTCCTCCATGATGCCGTGTGGAGAGCAGACTAAACACCAGGGGCTCCTTGACCCCCTCTTATGACAACCAAAACTGTTTCTAGACACTGACAAATGCCTCCAGGTAGAGCTGCCCCCAGCTAAGAGCCTCCAGTAGGAATAGAACCCTTAAGGTTATACTTAAGTCACCTCCCTAGAAACTGTTGGGGACTACTCAGTGGGACTACAGTCAGAAGTGGTCACCCTGAGCATCAGTCACTGAGATGGGCCCATGGGGCGATCTTGGTGTTTGGGGACATGCCCCCCTCATACACACTGCATCCTGGATCTCCCTAACTCCCTCCTGTCTGTTTCCACAATGGCCTCCTTGGTTTTGCCTTCACAGACAGAGGCAGCAAGGAGAGGATATATAGAGGTGCTGCCCCCCAATTTTGCTAGGCAACTGGTCTCTTTAAAGATGGTTTCTGGCCGGGCGGTGGTGGCGCACATCTTTAATCCCAGTACTCAGGAGGCAGAGGCAGGCAGATCTCTGTGAGTTCGAGGCCAGCCTGGTCTACAGAGCTAGTTCCAGGACAGCTATGACTGTTACACAGGGAAACCCTGTCTCGAAAAAACAAAACAAAACAAATAAACAAACAAAATAAAAAAACAAAACAAAAAAAGAGGGGAAACTTCACTCCTCTCTGGGGTTGTAATTGCAGTTCTCTGGGGTCCCCCAGGGCTCCCCATGTCTTGGAGATGGAGCATACGGTCGGTCGGTCCCTCTGATGATCTGCTTAAAGCAGGGGTCACAGCTCTCACCTTCCCTCCCGAGCGCACAGCTGGAAACCTTCAAATAAGACTCTGCTAAGACCCAGAAATTATGGGAAAGGTCGACTATGGGAAAGGACTATGGGAAAGGCTGGGTTTCCGGTGGCTTCAGCGGCACCTGCTGATGAAGAGGTGGGGGTGGCAATCAAAGAAGCCTTCAGAATTTGGGCCCCAACTGAGCTGGCCAGGTCTGGAGGAGAACCGCTCTTTGACTGAGCTATGGTAACGGGGAAAGGAAAAGACCCAGCGCTACCTCTCCGTTACCCATGGAGACGCAGCGGCCAGCGGATCCAGAGGAAGTAGCGAGCTCCCATACGTGTGCAGGTCAGATTCTGGGACTAAGAGGTTGGAGAGAAATCTGAACCAGTTCTGTCAGGGCCCAGAGCGTGACTCTGTGCGCATGTCATGGGCCATTGGGAAAGCTTTTCACCCCTGCTCCTGGGTTGGGCGATGACAGCTTGCTGGGTTTTCGAGGCAATTGCTTTCAGGTAGTCCGCTTAGTGCTTCATTCCGTGCTGTCACACAATAGAGGTTCTTCCAAACACCACGTGGCACGAGCATCCTCTGGGCTGTGTCACTCACTGAGTGGAACACACCTGTGCGCCAGGAATGGCGTCAAGCAAGGCAGAAAGCAGAATTGATGAAATTTCCCACTCTTGGGCTGGGACTGGTCTGGGACTGGTGTGGGACTGGAAGCCCCGTGCTGGGATCGGGTGTTGGGGGCCCGAGTGCTGGGTCTGGGTGCTTGGGGATGAGGCTGCGGGCTGGGACTGGGGTCGGGGTTGGGGCTGGAGGTGGGGACTGGGGCTGGGGCTAGCTCACTCAGTGAAGTACAAGCACGAGGATCTGGACTCGATCCTCAGAACCTACGTAAGGCAAGCTGCCTGGGCATGATGGTGCACAGTTATAAGCCCCACACTGGGGAGAGTGGAGTAGACAAGCCGATGCTGGGAGCTTCCTGGCCAGCCAGCCTAGCCTACTTGGTGAGCTCTATACGAAGATATCCTGTCTCAAAAAACAAATGACACAGCACAGGAGGAACACCTGGGTTCTATTGATAACTTTCACTGAAGGGCAGAGGCTGATTTCTCAACTGCCCCAGGCTCCATTTTCTTTAAGCTCATATATAAGGGCAAAGGTAGAATGGCCACAATGCTAGCTGGGGAAACTGAGGCCCTTGCAGGCATGTTAACACAGGGACTTGTGGTTTTATGAAATCGGTGCAAGGGCTGAGGGCATGGATTCTGCTTGCAAGTCCAAAAACCAAACCCAGAGTTTGTCCCTTGTTGAGGCTACCAGTGCTCAACAGACATACACTCCTGTCAACTGGGAACCAGAGGACGGCTTCCTGCTGGCACTCCTCTGTCCTCTCTGCATCTGGGCACAAGGGGCACTGAAGGAGAAGCTCCCTTGCTGTGGAATATTCCTTTACACCGTGTGAAGATGCGCCACTGTGATTGGTTTAAGAAAAAAGCTAAACATTCAATAGCTAGGCAGGATTTTTGAGGCAGCGAGAAGGCTGGGAAGAAGAAGGGCAGAGACGTAAGGAGTCACCAGTGGATAAGAGGGAACAGATATGTAGGAGGAGAGGTAAACCCACAAGTCACATGGCAACATGTAGACGAATATAAACGACTTAATTTAGGTTGTAAGGGCTAGTTAGAAACAAGCCTAAGCTATTGGCCCAGCTTTTACAATTAATAATAAGTCTCCATGTTGTTTTTGTGAGCTAGCAGTTCAAAGAAAAATCTGACTAAAAATGGTGTCCACCGTTCGGCCACATATTTCCATGTACAACCTGAGAAAGCTTCAGAGTAAAATAATATTTAAGAGGCAAAAAGAGCCTCCTCCTCCAAGTGCCATCTACCCCAGAAACAGTGTGGCAAGGGGCCTCCTTTAGCTGCCATGGAAACCTCTGGGATGGGAAGTCTCTGTCTAGTGTCAAGCCCAGGATGCTCATGCGCCTGGTGTATGGCTGGAGTGTTGGTTTCCAGGTTGTTCCATTTCCAGATGCTTCCCATCCCTAAAACCTACAGGGTTCTGTGGCTCACACCCATCTCTAATTGACACACTTCTTCCTCACATCTGGGTGTGGGGCTAAAGCTCTAGTCGGTGGAAACACCTTTCAGTGCCCAGGACGACCCCAATCAATGGATTTTTCCAGCCCAGTGTGTCACCTGAATCAAGGCTGAGAAACCTTGAAACGATAACAAACTCATCTCATGTAAATGCACCTTTTATAAGATTGTTCTGGCTAGCCTTGTCAACTTGACACAGCCTGGAGTCATCTGAGAGAAGCCTCAAGTGAGGAGCTGCCCAGACCACACCGTCTGTGGGGGAATTGTCTAGATTAGCAATTGATTCAGGAGGTCCAAGCTCACTGTGGGCAGCGCTAGCCCTAAGCAGGTGAACCTTGCCGGTATTGGAAAGTTTTTCAAGAGCAAGTGAGCCAGAGATCAAGCCAGGAAACATCGTCCCTCCATGGTTTCTGCTTCAAGCACCTGCCATTCCCCTCGGTGATGGACTGTAATCTGGCGGCATAAACCAAATCAACCCTTTCCTTCCCAAGTTGCTTTGGGTCACAGTGTTTTGCCATGGCAGCAAAAAGCAAACTAGAGCACACACCATGCTTCCCAAAGACATGAAACCAGAGCTTGGGTGGCTGGATTCTCCGAGCACGGCTGGAGCCCTCTGCATTTCCACTGTTGCAACACCTCTGTCATGGAGCTTCTGGAAAACTCCACCTTGTGATTAGGAATGAAGGATAGCAATGAAGACGAGTAACACCTGGGTATGACTATGGCTTCCTGACCTTCCCCAAAGCTCTCTGGGATACACAAGGAACTTTCTGAGAATTTCTGGGATGCTGCCAGAACAATGCTTCCAAGCAGCAGGCGCTATGAAGTGGCCAGGAATACCTGCCTCCTCTGTGGTCTGTGCAGTGCGAGACAGATGGGCAAAATGCCAATTGCGGTAGGGCAGCCTGGCCCAGCCCCAGGCATCTTCCCTTGCTCTCTTCCCAGCATTCTACTGACAGGTTGGCCATGCTGATATCTTCTGTGCCTGAGCTCATGCTCCACTGCAGAGAGACCACTGGCTGAACTAGTGGGAATAATAGAAAGAGTGTGGGGGTTGGGGAGAGGGAGGAAAGGGCGCTTGCTCTCCACTGCCTTGGGGTCCCGTGGGTGAGGGTGTGTGGGTAGGGCCCACACCTCAGCCTTGCTCCTGAGCCCAGCCCTAGGAACAGCGATCAAAGTCACCTGCCTGCCTGAGTCACCCACTGGAGTTTCACAGGATGCGATAGGCTAATCTCTGATAAGGAGAGCTGGACCCCTAGCCCCTAAGGCCCTGGAGAGGAGGCTGGGAATAGGCCAGGATGCCTGCGCATTCAGGAGGCCTGGCTGCTCGCCCCCTCCTTCCACCTTTCTTGCCCTGGGTTTTCAGCTGGGGGAGGGATGAAGACAGTGGGTCCTAACTGCCTGTAGAACATTTATGCAGCACCTGCTGTATGCAGCTCTGGGCCGATTCATACCTGCACCTGCTGCGTTTAAATATCCCAGTGACTTTGCTTTGGGAATTGTTTGTTCTTTCTTCATTTTAGCTGCGGAGGTGTCAAGGTTGCTGGGGGGTGGAGGGTAAGCACATGGGATACTTGTCCGGATTATAAGCTGGGGACATTCAGAGGTGAGATGCCAACAAGACTAGTCAGGAACCAAAGCCCAGATTCTTCACCTCCCCCTGCAAACACTCAGGCAGACTTCCGTTCCCAGGCACCCAGGCATCTCATGGGGATCTGAGGAGCAGGGGTGAACTCTCTCCCTGAACATGCCTGAGATGCAAGAAGATAAGCAGGCCTTCCGCTCCTTCAGTCTCTGGAGTGGGCTTGGCAGGGTGATGCAGACTATGTGGTACGGAGCGAGCAAGACAGGCTATTGCAATGTGTGCTGTGGTGGGGAAAGTGGAGTACAAGGAGGCCAGAGGCCTTGCAACTCAGAACTCTGAAGGAGAAAAGGGGTGCTTTCCTGAAGAAGTGATGCACATCAGCCTGAGACATGTTGGGGGATGTTGTGGGGAGAGGAGGAGGAGAAGAAAGTAGAAACAGAGTAAAGGTAGGAGGAGGGGGAAGAGCACGGAGAGCAAAGTGGGGAGAGAGAGGAGGAGGATCATCTTTTGTGGCTGGAGGGGCAGCGTCTTAGGACCTGCAGCCACTTCTGACTGGTTGCTAGGATACCATTTCCTGCCAGAGAAGCACACTCCTGAGTTGACAGTCAGAGGGGCTACAGCCAGAAGAATAGCCCAGTGACTGTCACAGGAGACCAAATGGACCCCAGGGAGTGTGATCCCAGGCCCTCACATGAGTTAGGCAAGAGCTCTACCACTGAACTACCATCCGGCCTTTAGCATGGAAAAGAACAATCCTGGTGTTCCATTATTTTTAAAAAAAAAAAAAATTTGGTGGTGGTGGTGGTGTGTGTGTGTGTAAGCATGACACAGCACACTTGTGTGAAGGACAGAGGACAACTTGCAGGACAGGTACTCGCCTTCCACCATGTGAGGCTGGGATATCTAACTCTGGTTGTTAGACTTGAAGGTAGGCAGTGCCTTATTCCTCTGAGCCATCTCACCCCCTCTCCTTTCTTTTGAGGCAAGTCTCACTATATATATAGTAAGTAAGACTATCTATAGTGACTATATACAGTCCTGACTAGCCTAGAACTCACCAGGTAGGCCAGGCTGGCCTTAACTCACAGAGATCTGCCTGCCTCTGGCTCTCCAGTACTGGGATTAAAGGTGTGCAATTTTTAATTTTTAAACTTTGAAGCAGGGTCGCACCTAGTGGCCCATGCTGATCTTAAACTCATTCTACAGCCCAGGCTGTCCTAGAACTCACGCTGCAGCCCAGGCAGACTTTGACCTTGTGATTTTCCTGCTTTAGCTTCTTGAGTAATTACAGGCCAGCCTAAAGCCACTTCTCAGAGTAGATGCCCACTGAGTGTCGTTTGTGCTATCCTGGCACGGGTCCCAGATGTAAAGCATCTCATTGGTATTTTCACCACCGTGAGATACAGGGAAACTTTTAAGCAGGAATCTTTCCATCCAAAAGATGGCTTCTGTGTGTCAGCTGACTAGCGGCTTTGGGGGGAAGTGGTAAGGAGTCACCAGGCTGCTGCCTGAGAATTATTCGGGTTTTGGTAACATCCTCACATAGTCCACATCTGTGGGATGCTTTGCTGCTGATACATCACTGTTTCACTCGACCTCCTATTGATACCATCCCAACCCATTTTGCAGGGGAGGAAACAGCATCTGAAGATTCATGACATCCAACTGTGTTCTCACAGCAGGGAAGTAATGCCACACCTCCTCCCAGTCAGAACTCAGGCAGCCCGATGTCAAGAGACCCATCTCTACCCATTTCTCTTGTTCTAGAGAAATCCCCACAACTGGGTGAGCTACCTCCCTCCAGTCAATCTGAGTCTTCCTTGCCCACACTCAAGAACTGTGCTGGTGGAGAAGGAGGGAATCTTTTGGAGCAAGTATCCAAGGTTTGCCCACGTGACCCAGAGCCAGGGCCCCAAAGAAAGCTACCCTAGGGTGACTTCCCCCAAGCAAACCCAAGGGTGTCACATGTTAGAGGGGTGCCAGCTGTAGGGCTGCAATAAGTAGGGTGTGGATGATTGACAGGGATGGATTCTTAGTGCTCAAAATATACTTTCTCCCTACTCTAAAAACAACAAAGTTGAAGGGCTCTCAACAAGCCTAAAGAAGACTACAGGACCCACACACATCATGGAGGCATAAATGCTGCCAACACGTGGGGTGTGGCTCCTTCTTGTCTTTTGTCTGCGTACCATTTCATAGACATATCTGTGTTTATGATAGTAGATGTATTCATAATAACACTTTATTGTTGCCATAATAACACATGCTCATGGCGGAACATTCGAGAGAGTAATAAGGAACACAAAGAGAAGGTAAATAATAACATCTGGCATGGTAGCTTTGTGGCTTCCCTTCACTCTTTTACACTGAACTAGAATGAATATAGTTGTGAAAATCCCAGCACCAAGACAGTTTGCTGAAATCCTACCCTAAAATGATGACAGCAGGCTCATTGGCTGAGTGTTTGCCTAGCACCCCTGAGGCCCTGGGTTCCAGCCACAGCACCACACAGACCAGGCTTGGTGCAAGTTGTAATCTTAGCCACTTGGGAAGTGGAGGCAGGAGGATCAGAAGTTCTGCATCATCTTTGGGCTATATATCAAATTTGAGGCCGGCTTGGGCTGTATAAGAATCTGTCTTAAAACAAAGAAACAAACTCTAAAGCTGAGAATTAGTAATCTCTTTTAGGTCTCAGGTCTTCTGAGAATTGGATGAGAGCTCTCCAGTTCTCTCATGAATAAAGCTGTTTTGGCCTACAACAGGGCAGAATAGAGCAGACTAGAATCCCTGACAGAGGGTTCCAGAATCCCGGGCTGCTGAGGACATTCACGCCTGGCGTTCAGCCTTTCCTTATTAGTCTGTGGTCTGAATAATTTTCTGTGAGTTATTTAGATTTGGTTAGCTGGTTAGGCGTGAGCTGATATACTTTAGTATATCACTTTTTTAAAAATAAATCTTTTATTTATTTTCATTTTATGAGCATTGGTGTTTTGCCATGGGTGCCTGGTTCCATGTAACTGGAGTTACAGACAGGTGTGAGCTGCCATGTGGGTGCTGAGAATTGAACCTGGGTCCTCTGGAAGAGCAGCAGTGCTCTTGACCACTGAGCCATCTCTCTGGCCCTCTAGTATATCATTTCTCGACAGAAACAAAAATCAACTTTGTTTTTAAATGCTAAAGCTTTAAATCTTGATGTAATTTCACACTTAAGGACAGTAGTATAGAGGTACAAGGATTTTACATTCAGAGAGAGAGAGACAGCATCTGAGTAGCTACAAAAACAGTTATGCTGGTTGGAGAAAAATGAAGATACTGTCATGGGAAGGAAAGTCAGTGGTGGCCAGCATGGCACACACCTTTAATCCTAGCACTTGGGAAGCAGATACAAGCAGAACTTTTTAAGTTCAAGGCCAGCCCTGTCTACATACCAAGTTCCAAGCCAGCCAGAGCTACATAGAGAGACCTTGTCTCAGAACAAACAAAGTAAGCCAACCAAACAAAAAAGTCAATGGTGTCCCACTGTCCCCCACTGTAGGCTGAGGCCACTCGTTCATTTCCTGGTTGCCCAGACCCGAAATAATTACACAGAAACTATATTAGTTACAGCACTGCTTGGCCAATAGCTTAGGCTTCTTATTAGCTAACTCATATCTTAAATTAGCCCAATTCTATTATTTTATATTTTACCATGAGGCTTATGGTTTACTGGTAAGGTTCTGGCTGGAGGGTGTCTTTCTCCTTCAGTGGCTACATGGCATCTCTCTGCCTCTGCCTCTTTTCCTCCTCTATCTTCTTGGAATTCCCACCTGACTCTATTCTGCCCTGTTGTAGGCCAAAACAGCTTTATTCATTAACCAATAGAAGCAACACATATACAGAAGGACTTCCCACACCATTTCCCCTTTTCTGTCCAAATAAGAAGGAAGGTTTTAACTTTAACATAGTAAAATTACATATAAAAAACCGCTATCAAGCAAGAATTACAGTTACAATATTTATATCTATTTTATCTTTTATCATAACTAAGGAAAATTATAATTATAACTATCTATTCTTAGACTCCATCAAAGACCCCAGAAGAATATAATATTACCTAAGTTAACCCGGAAGTGCATTGTAAGCAACTTCCAACACTCTAGAATTGGCAGAGACATCCTGCTGCCTGGGCAGTCACCCAAAGTTCTTCTGTAACATTGGGGCATCTATCTTCAGCCTGCAGGCCCATAGTATCTGGCAGACTTTTCCATGAAGCAGGAAATTTGAAAGACTCTATTGGTAGTTTGTCAGTCACTTTCTTCTGTATCCTGCAGTATGTCTGACAGACTCTTTCAGGAAGCAGGAACCCTGAAGGACTGTCTCACCTTTAGTCAACTTTAGCAGTCATTTCTCTGTGGGTCCTCCATGTTCAGTTTATACAACACACCATCAAGCAGTCCAGGCAAGAGTAGTTTCTTGCCCAAATGGCTAACAAATTCCATAAGGAGTCTCTTTGGTGCCCATCATCCTCTTGAAGTAGATTGGTGCTGCTATGAACAGATGTGTATCATTGTCATGAAAAGTCCCAAGTTCTTAAAACATTTTAAATGCTATATTCTGTTACTCTTTGAAAGGTTTGAAGACTACCTAGCCTCTAAAAAATATCTCTGTACATCTAGAAAACCTAACATACTACAAGCTTGATCTCAGTGGGTCTATGTCACCATTACACAATTTGTAACACGCTGCTCACAGACCCCATTTAAGTGCTTGGCCTCCTGAAAGAGCCAGAGCTGCTCGTGCAACTAGCACAAACCAGAAAGCTCTTCCCTAAAGAAGCCACACAGACTTCGCTGCCAGTGCTGACTCAAGAAGACTTCTTTCCTCTTCTATCTGCTTGGAATTCCCACCTTGCTCTATTCTGCCCTGTCATAGGCCAAAGCAGCTTTATTCATTAACCAATAAAAGCAACACATATACAGAAGGACTTCCCACACCACCCCACATACATTGGTCTTACACACATGAACATGCATGTGTGTTTATATGATTATACCCCATTGGTCTTAAAAACAAAAACAAAACAAACAAATAAACAAAAAAATTCCAATGAATCTCTATGGGTTCAAGGCCAACCTGGACTATAGAGCAAGTTCCAGGATAGTCAGGACTACACACAGAAACCCTGCCTTGAAAAAACAAAACAAAAAACAAGTATTATTTTTTATCTGCGTAATAGTCTCCGCCCACAGAAGTCATGCCTGTTAGTTGCAGACCTAAGCGTAGCTGTGGGCTGGTTTGATGACTTTCAACCATCTGCAAAGGCAAAATATTTACACAGACACCGTAAAGTGGACAGTGGGCAGATAGCAAGAAAGAGCCACAGCTGGGGCTTCTGATGTCCCTGTGGATAGCTCCTTAGGTGGGCTGAATTGGCTCCCACCTGCTAGTAACTTCCTGTTTCCCTGGTTTGCCTGGCTGGGCTTTTAGCTCCCACCCCCCAGACACCAAATGTTTCTGACCAGTGTTTCTGACTTGCAGATAACCATGCAGCAAAGCATCCTTGTGGGTATGTCTTTCCCAGCTGGACTGAGTAGCTCTGTGCACATTAGCAAAAGCCACCTGCCAGGGAGACCGTAGTTTGGCAAAGGAAGTAGGTGGGATCCATTCGTTTACACCGGGCACACTCGTGTGTCTGTATGTGCTGTTGTTCTTGTTTATACACTGTTTTTCCAATCAGAAGGTTAGAACAAATAATGTGAGTGCATTTGAATTTTAGTTTATCACACTTCTAAAGATGGAGCCTTGGACAGCACACATACTTGGGCAAGAAGGCTACCCTGGAGCAATAGCCATCTTTTCTCTATTTCTTTTCCCTCCCTACCTCCCTCCTTCCCTTCCTCTTTTTTCTTTCTAGACAAGATTTCACGAAGTTACCCAGTCTAGACTGAACTCACTGTGTAGACCATGCAGGCCTTGAACTTGTTATCCTCCTGTCTCAGCTTCCAGAGTAACTGGAATCACAGGGGTGTATGACCAGGGCACATAAAATCTGTTGTTTTTTTGTTTTTTTTGACTTTCGAGACAGGGTTTCTTTGTAGCTTTAGAGCCTGTCCTGGAACTAGCCCATGTAGACCAGGCTGGCCTCGAACTCACAAAGATCTGCCTGCCTCTGCCTCCCAAGTGCTGGGATTAAAGGTGTGCACCACCACTGCCCGGCAAATCTGTTTGTTTTTTAAGACAGGGTCTCATTATGCAGCCCTGGCTACCTGGAACTCCCTATGTAAACCAGGCTGGCCTTGGACTCATAGAGATCTGAAGCAAGAACCCACGAAGTCTGGTCAATAATTTATTAATGAGTGCAATTGAAAAACAGACTCATGAATACAGAACAAGGTAGATGCCACTCTGATCCAGCTGCTGTTGTCCTGATGTTCTGCCCAAGGGTGATGAGGACCACTGCAAGGCTTGCTCCTGCTCAGACCACCAGAGAGAGAGCACGTGGCCCCTGCTCAGTTTTATCCAGAGAAAACCATGTCCATAGGGCTAGTCACCCTAAATGTCATTGGCTCAAATGGATCAAATTCCCCTAACAGAGATCCTCCTGCCTTTGTCCCCTGAGTGCTGGAATTAAAGGTACATTACAGCATGCTGAGCCTCCATAATTATTTTACAAGTTCAGGTGTTTTGCCCATGTGTATGTGTGTACAATGTGCATGCCTGGTGCCCAAAGAAGCCAGAAGAGAGTGTGATCCCCTGGAACTGGAGTTACAGATGGTTGTGAGCTGCCATATAGGTGCTGGGAATTCAGGTCCTCTGGAAGAGCAGCCAGTGCTCTTAACCACTGAGCATCCCAAATTTTAATGGTAAAATATTCTGCTAGATTTATGTGTGTTAGACCATATTATATTTTCTGTATCATAAGGCTGTTTTCAAAAGTATATTTCAATCCTAACTTATTTGGGCCTTCTTTAACGTCACTATCAATTTTGCTTGTATCTTGGTATTTCTTGCCGCTTTTGAGCCACAATGACATATTTATCTATTAGAAATGTCCAGTTTTGTAAGTTTTTAAGTGTGTGCGAGGGGTTGCAGTAAAGCTACTGCTGACACAACTGCTCCGTTGGGGGAAGGCTTTTATCATGGCTAAGAGACAGAAGACATCCAGAGGCATCTGAAAGCGTCCATAGCAGAGAGAAAAGAAAAGTAGACTGTGCCCAGCCAGGGCTAGAGAAGCAGGAGAGTGAGAGGGGTGTGAGAGAAAATGGCCCCCAAATGGAGCGGCACTATTAGGAGGTGTGGCCTTGCTGGAGGAAGTGTGTCCCTGTGAGGCGGGCTTTGAGGTCTTTTTCTCAAGCTTCCCTTGGTGTGGCAATCAGTCAACTTCCTGCTGCCCGCAAGATGTCGCGCTCTCAGCTCCAGCACCACACCTGCCTGCACCCCGCCAGGCTCTTTCATGATGGTGGTGGACGGAGCCGCGGACACTGTCATCTAGCCACTCCAGCTGAATGCTCTCTTTATAAGAAGTGCCACGGTCATGGTCTCTTCACAGCAGTAAAACCCCTAACCAAGACAGCGAGAGAATAGAGCAGTTGGCAAGAGATAGAGAATAGGACACCTCAAGGGGGGGGAGACAGAGAGAGGGGGTGGACAGATCATGTGGATTATAAGGAGGATGAATTACTAGGGAGAGAAGGGCCAGGATAGTAGCATGGGCTTTGAAATGTGTATCATGTACTGGAGATACTAAGGGAGCCTGGAGGCCAGCATGGGCTTTGATATGCTAATAGGTGTCACAAGGATCCATACATCCCTTCTGTTAGAGGTAAAGAAAGTGACTCCTCTTACAAGTTCCAACCACCAGAAATCTCCTAGAGTCCATCTTGAACTCACTTTTGGATATGTGGACTGTCTGAGACCTGAGAGTAAGGTTTGAGGCTTTTTTTTTTAAATTGAGTTTATTGTCTGTCTGTTGTTTTCTGAGGCCCCTAGGATCCAATGTAGCTCAGGCTAGCTTCAAATTTGCTCTGTAGCCAAGGATGACCTTAAACTTCTGATCTTCCTGCTTCTACCTCTCAACCTGCATTTTATATTCTTAAATTGTATCATATTGAGCAGGTTTGTGTGTGTGGTAGCTTTTGCTTATTTTTGAGACAGTCCAGGCTCAATTCTTCTGCCTTGCCTCAACATGGTTTAAATCCCAGAGTGCCGGGATTCCAGGCATGTCCTGTCATGTTCAACTGAACGGAAGTTTTCTTCTAAAGTCACATAGTTTAAAGTTTTACATTTAGGTTAATGTTATGGCTTGAAGGTGCAGCCCCCCTACAGGCTCAAATCCTCCACCAATGATTCTAACTTTGGAAGTTCTAGAAACTTTGGGAGGTGGCATCTAGCTGGAGGAAGTATATGTGTGAGGGGGTGTCATGCCTTTGGCGGTTATTTCAATTGCCATCACCTCCTCTCTCTCTCTCTCTCTCTCTCTCTCTCTCTCTCTCCCCCCTTTCTCTCTCTCTCTCTCTCTCTCTCTCTCTCTGTGTCTGTTTCTGTCTGTCTGTCTCTCTCTGTCTCCTGACCATCAAGTATGAGACAGCCCCTCCTCCACGTGTGTTCTGTCTCCTCGATGTTTTGTCTAATGTACGAAGCCCAGGAACTTTACCTGGAACACTCCCTGAAACTGTGAGCCCAGAGAAATCGTTTCTCTTTGAAGGCATTCAGGAAGCTAATTTGGTCACAGTGACACAGAAACGAGTACATCCATGTTCATCGCCCATGAATACATGTGGTCTGTGTTTGTTACTTTTCCATGGCCGTAACAAAAGGGTTTATTTTGTCACACAGTTTGAGGGCACAGTCATTCACAGCAGGAAAGGCCTGACAGCAGGAACACATTGTGTCTGCAGTCAGGAAGCCTAGTCACACACGCTGGGGCTCAGTCACTTTCTCATGTTTATACATCTGAAGGCCCCAGCCCACGGAATGGTGCCACCTGCTGTTCTAGAAACTCCCTCTCAGACATGCCCAGAGACGAGTTTCAGGGTTTTTTGGTTTTTGCCTATGGCTGTTGACTTGCTTGTGATCTTCATGGAGAAAGAGAATCCTTTCTCAGCAAGTCTCCTTTCCCTTCTCAAAGACAAGCCCTGCTGTACAAATCCTCATGGCAGGTGTAACATTTGTTCAATGAGTCTGCTCTGCCTCAAGTGCCAGAAGGTCAGAGCTGGGGCAGATCTCAAAGGTAGAGTCCCTTGTCCCATCTATGCCCGATTCTCTAGCTGAGGACAAAGCCGCTCTTCCCACAGCCCCTAGTGATGGAACTGAACAGACCCAGGGCTCCTAAAGTGCTTTTCCTAACCCTGTGCTGGCTCCTGTTCCCAAGACCAGCAAATAAGAAAAGACGGAGACATACAACGCAAACCCATGAACTTTCTGATTGGATGAACTAGTCATTCTCGGCTAGAGACGAGCATTTACTGTGTGTCTACTGTGTTCCCCTAATCGCCTCACTTAACGCTTACACAACCCTGTGAGGACAGCCATTGACAGTCGTTGTCATCTTCACTCATGGATCAGGAAGCAGAAGCCTGGAGAGATTGGGTATCTTGACAAAGGTGACACAGCACAATGAAGAAGCCAGGGCTGGGATTCGGGACTCTCGGTAGCAAAGCCTCCCTTTCCCTCCCATCTCCCTTCTCAACCTGTTATAACCTGGAGGGACCTGCTGGGGCAGGACAGCAGGCTTGCCCAATTCTGGAGCCACACTGAGTTTTGCACCCCACCTTGGGCAAGTCACTCTTCCTCATGTGGAGTTTCCTCGTCTCTACCACGGCAGACTGTATTAACAGTGGCTGCTGATGGGTCTGCCGCCCTGGGGGAGGTCTCAGAACCCTCTGGACACAAGAATGGGAAGGTACACTGCCTCAGGAGTCACTAGCTAGGTAGCTGGAAACTGTGTGGGCGTACCTGCCTGCAGAAGGCCAGAGGAGCCCACGTGCTGGGAGGAGGAATGGCTGTGGGGATGCTGCCTACAGCATCTCCAGTGAGCTCTGGAGCTAGAGCTGGTCCCCTGGCCCTGTCTCGAGACTCAGTGAAGGTGGGGAGGGATGGCGGGCTCAGTCAGCCTCCCTGGGCCTGAGCCTGGCCCCGGGCAGGCTTTCTGTGAGGAGTTTTGATGGACCTGTCCCTTGGGTGGATCCTGGAGGCCTCTCTCATGCTGTGGGAGTGACCTGAAGTTGGCTCACTGAATATGTGCGTGGGCCTGAGCACACATAGCCATGGTGGGAACCCCACCTACACGGGCATCCTGAGAATAGAGAAGGCTGCCACGTGGGCATTTGCAGAGAGTTTGGACTATGCTATATCATAGAGCCTCTGAGTTAGAAGGGCTTCTCTCGCACATCCTTACCGCTCCCCGGGGAGGGAGCCAGGACAACGCAGCTCAACAGGCTTATCACCACCTCCTTTTGCAACAAATTATCTCAAAATGCGTGGCAACTGAAAGCAATAAAAGTTATTCTGCTTAAGGGGCTGGGGAAGATTAGTTTTCTGGGTAAAGTGCTTGCTGCGTGTGCATGAGGACCCAAGGGCAATCCCTAGGAGCCACGTGGAAAGGTAAGGCACGGCAGCATGCGTTTGTAACCAAACTTGAGAGTGTTGGAGATGGCTGGGTCCCTGGGACTCATTGGCCAGCTGTCTTAGCCTACTTGAAGAGATCCAGGCCAGTGAGAGACTCTGTCTCAACAAACAAGGTGGGCGGAGCCTAAAGAATGACAGCGGAGGTTGATCTCTGGCCCCCAAGTGCACACACGCGCGTGCGCACACACACACACACACACTCGCTGCCACCACCACCACCACCAGCTGTAACTACTGTTCCTTCTGCATATATGATCAGAGGACCTGAAAACAGAGGGTTGAAAGGTACTTTCCTCCCAGTCACATTATGTTCCTAATATACAGACCACTGGAACAACCCAAATGGAGAAATGCACACAATTAACTCCTAGCCAGCCTTTTTCCTAAGGTCGAAAGTTCTGATGCCTGCTAGACTGCAGGAGAGCCTCTGCAGCATGAATTAAGTTGAATACAAAAGCTGTGATCCCATGTGTATAGCAGCCACCGTCAGCTCCATAAGCAATGAGTAAAACAGTGGTCACCAGGGCTGGGCTGGGAGGAGATGGGAGTCATTGGTGCATAAAGAGTTCCAGCTTTGCCTGGTCTGGTGGCACAAGCCTCTAAACCGCATGCACTCAGGAGGCTGAGGCCGGAGGATTAGGAATTTAGGGCCAACCTGGGCTTACGTAAGGCAAATTTAGTGCAATCAAACAAGAAATGGTTAAAATGGCAAAGATTTGTATTACATACATTTTGTCAAAAAAAAAAAAGGTTTAAAATAGAAAAGTTTATTTTCCATTCCAAATGTGAGGCTCCTGGCATTGCTCTAGGGCAAGGTTTACAAACTATACCCTGTGTCAAATCCAGTTAGCAACTAGGTGCCATCGTCACCCAGCAAAGTCATTTTTTTTTTCAAGAACCTTGCTGGGTGATGATGGCGCAGGCCTTTAATCCCAGCACTCAGGAGGCAGAGGCATGTTGATCTCTGTGAGTTTAAGGCCAGCCTGGTCTACAGAGCAAGTTCCAGGACAGCCAGGGCTACACAGAGAAACCCTGTCTGGAAACAAACAAAACAATAAAAAGAATATTCCATTGCTAAAGAGTTATGAGGAGAGGTAAGGGAAAAAGGAGAAAGAGGAGACAGGGAGGAGAGAGAGAAGGGACGGTGAAGAGGGGGCAAAGATCAAAAATGGAAAAGAGGAAGGGAAAAGATGTGACCGAGATCCAATGACGCTACAAAACCCAAAATATTCAGAGTGCTGGGATGTAGCTCCATAGACTTCCCGAGCATGTGTGAGGCCCTGTATTAAAAATAAAAGCAATAATAAACAAAAACAGATAAAATGTTTCCAGAAAACCATTGTAGCCCCTTGCCTTTGAAACACTTCTATTCCAGACAACTGAGTGGCCACGCTTCACTATCACCCGTTTTTCATTGGTTGGCCATGTCTAAATGACTGCAAGGGAGTCTGGGAAATGTAGTCTACCCATGTACCCAAGAAATTAAAAATGAGCTTGGTGGTCATCTGCAGAACCTGCCACGGCATGAGGAGCATTGTGATTGTCCCCGCCCCCACTGTTTGACTCGTCTTCCAGTTAGGAGTAGCAAGTCGCGGGCAGGAGAACGGCCTGCTGCCCAAAGACGTACAAGTCATGCTTATGTCCTCGCTCCAGATCAGAAACCCAGCCTAGGTCAGACAGAGAACAACCTTTCTAGGGTACCAGTTGCTGGCTGAGGGCAAGTACGACATCCCGGTCTCTCTCTCTCTCTCTCTCTGCCTCTCTCTGTCTCTCTGTCTCTCTCTCTCTCTGTCTTGCATGTCTTTGGGGAGAAGCAGTGCCCAGAAGTCAGCCATTCTGCACAGCGGCTGCAAGAGGAGCCAGTTTGGGCCCCCCTTGTGAGTTGGAGTGGAGGTTGGGAGGACCAGAGAGTCTGCAGCATCCGTGGGGTCACTACAGAGCTGGCCCAGAGGCCTGCCCAGTCTCTGATCTGCAGGCATGAGCTCTCTAAAAACCACTTCCTGTTTAAACGTTTGAGCCACTGTTTCGTGTACTTTTAGGTGATCTAATGATGGAGTTAGCACAACCCTGGCAATGACCAACCAGCTCTCCAGGAGCCCCTCGGGCCTGCAGTCTCCCTCCCTACCAGATGGAACTATCAAGGTTCTCTGTATACGGGATCCACTTTTGCTCATGACCCAAAGAATCAAAGTCCTCAGAACCAAAGGTGCCAGGAGCCTCCATTTTGGAAGGATTTTTGATTTTAATGACCCACAAAGGGTAACTTTTGATATTGCTATTATAATTCTAATTTTCTGAAGATTTGAAACAGTTTTAGATTTTTTTAAGTGTATATTTTGACTACATATATTATGTCTGTGCACCGTGTGCATGCAGTGCTCAGGACAATAGTGTTACTGCGAGATTTGAACTCTCACTGCCTGGGTTCAGAGTCTGCATACCTGAACTCCTTTCATAGGCCTGAGGAGGAGTCAGGACCCTTATTCCCGAGGGTGAGGGGAATTAAGCTCTCCTTCTTTCGAGCCTCAGAATGGCCATCCTATGCCACTTACGAAAGCAATATAACCCTCATAAGTACCGCATAGCTATTAGAAAGCAGCATCCACAAAACCCATTCGGCTATGGCTGTTCCAGTCTTGTGAAGAAAAGGTTCTGTTAGTGTTCCTAGCACATTTATTTAGCACCTATGGTGTGCATGCCGTGCTAGGCTACAGGAACAGAATGGGAGGGACAAAGGTGGTGCCCGTTTTCCTGCAGACCACAATCCATCAGTAGCCCTGTCAGTTAAAGGACCACAGAAATGCCTTGGAAATTAGGATCAGCCCAGCAACGTGATGAAGCAGTGTTGGGGGCTTTCTCAGGGGAAGCTGTGGTCTAGCAGGAAGTCAGCCCTGAAGACCAGAGGGCAGAGCCCTGAAGGACGAGGAAACATTCAGGAAGCCCTTAAGAAGCCTTGGAAAGAAACGGGGCTGAGTTAAACTCCTAAAAGGCTGGGCTGAAGAGGTGGAGACCTTGCCTAGCATGCTCCAGGCCCCGGCCTGGATCCTCACTGGGCTTCTAGAGGAGTCTTGGAAAGATCCAGAGCTGTGTGAAAGCAGTGGATGGCTTTTCAAGAGTGTGCAAGTAGGAGACACGTGTGTGTGCAGGGGATGCAACCCAGTTTCTAGACCTTTCCTAAGGACTGAATAGTGATGGAGGTCCCTGGAGATGAGGACTGCTCCCATGCCAGAAAGGACAGTGAGTGTGTGCTACCAGAAAATGCAAGGCCCGAGGTCTGCTGAACGCCTTTGGGAACCATTCCCAACCCCACATCCTTTCTCCATCCCTTCTCACAGTCCCACTGAATTCTGACAGATGCTGGTAGGGCCCCTCATCACCAGAAAACGACCCACAAACTCTTGGAAACTCAGTCGACTTGGTCGAGTCTTCTGGGGAGGATACGTGAACTTCCAGGTATGACATTAAAAAACCCTGACCGGAGAAGGCAGTGGTGCCAATGGGAGATCTGCAGACAACACCCTAGGCCAGATCAGTTTCCTGTTAGGATGAGAACATCCTGGGGCCTAAGACCCAGTGAATGAGATGTGCCCACATCCACCCACTCTGTATAAGTGGAAATACAGCAGTCTATCATCTGGTGCTCAATTCTGGGAACACAGAGGTGAATCAGACACAGATCTGGTCCTGGAAGACCCAGCCGAAGATAAGTATGGTTGGGACGAGGTGACTGGAAACGGCGGAGCCATCGTGTTCTTGCTGTCGTTGTGCTCATGGATGAGTAGATAGCGGTGCTCAAAACTTGGAGGGGCACAGAAGACACCGAGGAAAGTTGCCAAGAGAATATAGACATTTGCTCCTGAGATCCTAGGGAAAAGTTAAGAAATATTGAAAATTCAATGACTGAAAACCTTTGTGTTGTGGTGGCTGGTTACTGCCTCCCTCCTGGTGACAGGTGACCACGGTCAGTTTCCCTTTTCTGAACCACACAGAAATGGGTCTGTCTCATGCAGAGAGGGTCAGCCCAGGCCAGGACCAGCACACAGGGCAGGAACAGAATACTGGCAGCATGGTTACCCCAAGAGATGTCTGGGCAAGAAAGAGGGCCTGCCTCGGGGTTCAGGTGAGCCTTTCTGGCCTCACTGGCTACCAGAGGACCGAACGAAGCTAGAAGGAGGACCTAGCTGCTCCATCATCTCCCGCCACTATTCTGAGCGAAATGCAGGCCACTGGGAGAAATGAGGAGTGGATCCCTCCAGGTGTGGAGTCTGATAAAGCTCAGAGTGACCGCATGAGGCAGGTGGGGTGAAGCTTGGAAGTCTAAGAATGGGCATTTGAAACCATGCGGCCCCACTTAAGACCTGCGCTCCTGACCACGATGCTCCTTGGCCTACTGGAAGCTCTTGGAAGGTTCGTGTACTTCGCCGCGACTCGGTGGTGGCTACGGGTGGCCCTACCTGCTCCGGAGCACCACAGCTGACTATCAACTTTGTACCTTGCAATGGTCTTTTCTCTCCTTAAAGCGTGTTCTGTATCCCTGTGACCTTGCCGCTCCTCCGATGCTGCGGTCACGGGAGCCATCCTTAAATCCCATCTAGGCCTCCGGTCATTCTGCTCACCTTGCTTCAGTGGTTGGTCACGCTGCCCGACACCTGATTTCTGTTCCAGGGCTTTGGGTGACACTTTGCTAGCCACAGTTACCGTAATCATGCGTGTGAGGGAGGAGCTGCGTCAATCTACCAGTCGAATGATCCTGAAGTACAATTTTCAAAAGAGAGTCTGGTCAAACCGTTAACTCCCTTCAAACCTGAAAGTTATAGGGGGGTAGGGGTGGGGGGAAAACGGTCTCTTTCAAACTGGCAGGACAGCTGTCTCCAAGGTGACCCACGGTGCTGCTTCAGCTTATTGGGTTAAAGTGTTAAAGAGAGGCGGGTCTGTGTGGGCTCTGTCCAATAGGAGAGTTCGGTACTAGGCCATGAGGTCACCAGGGACCCAATCAGAGCCTTGCAAGACTACTGCTACTGAGTGTAATTGGGACTGCAAAATCATGTTTAAAGTTTCCAAAAAATGGTGCTTTTGGGTCTTGGACTTCGTGAGCATGGGGAGGGGGCAGGGCTTGACTACCCGCATACCCAGGCATCCTCTGGAGACCCCTGATGGGTTGTCGTTGGACTAGAAGCACTCCGAGACGCAGGTCACTTTCTACCCATGTAAAGAGCAAAGAACTCTGCACGAGTCACAAGTACCCCCCTCTCCCGTTACTTAACCCTTTCTGTCTCGCACAACCTAGCAAGAATTGGTGTTGGCAGGATTGTGTGGCTCCTCACTTCCATAGCTCAGGGGGCGAAGTGGCTTCCTTGGGCACACAAGCGCAAGAGTCCCATTTCAGTTTCGAATCTGGGATTGTGTACCAGGGGGAGCCAGAGGCAGGGGGATTAGGAACTCAAAGGCTAGCCTTATCTCCAGACCAAGATCCTGTGTCAACGAACGAACAACAGGAAAGTCAAGCTGAGCCTCACATTAGGGTCTGGTACGGCTAGCTCCTTCCCACATGCTCTCTTGCGTCACTGCAAGCCTTAGAAGCAGAGGAAAGGCATATCTTCCGAACACAGTAGGCCATGATATGCAGGGCTTCTGAGACCATTTCTTATTGTCTCCTGGCCTGGCTGCCTGATGTCATGAGTCAGTTCCCCCAGTGACACCACTTAATCTAGCACGAAGTCATTTCTTCTCTCAGATGAGTACCTGAGAGAACAGCAGGTTAGGTGGGTGCTCTCTCCCTGACAGACTTGTGGGGGCTCTCCCTCCTTTGAGGCTGGCAGGGTGGCAGTGGACCGCATAGGCTCAGGGCCCGGAACAAACTTCAGACCTTGCCCCTGTAAGTTGCTCTCTATCTGGTCAAGTCTAGTGTCACCGTTTCCCACAGTGTATACACTGTGTGTACATTCCAAACTCTTTTGAACAAATGTGACTGGGGCTGGGGAAGTGGCCCGGCAGGTCAAGAATTTGCTGTGCAAATGTGAGGATGCCCATGTCTGTGACCCTGGGAAGGAAGGCAGAAGCAGCTTGATCTCTACAAGTTTAAAGCAAGCCTAACCTACATAGTGAGTAGCAGGCTAGCCAGAGCTACACGCTGAGACCTTGTCTCAAAAAACAAAGCAAGCAAGCAAACAAACAAGAAATAAACATAATAAATAAATAAGGTGAAGAGTGACCCAGAAAAACATCCAATGTTGGCCCTGAACTCTGCGTGAACACAGTTGTGTGCAACTAGATACATAAGTCTACCCCACAGGGAGGAAGAAAGGAAGGGAAGGAGGGAGGAAGGAAAGGAGGAAAGAAGGAAGTTTGAAAAACTGAACTAAAAGGGGGAATATTTCTAAGTTATCCGACTCTGGATTCCAGATTTCCAGATCAATAACTCACTTTTAATAAGCTACCTGAGTTTAAACCTCGACTCCACAGCTCTTGTTATCTGGTCTTGGATGAGGGCAAATGAAATAGGTTAGTGTCCAGCTCCACTGTTCATGGTAGTATACCTCCATGCTTTTCTCAATCTGCCTGCCTGCACACTGCCCGAGGGCACGGATTGTCTCTGCGCATCCTATGTACCCTTCCATTTCAGTGGCAATGCCCATGCTATCCTACTGAGTCCCTGCTATGCGGCAGGTCCTGTGCTGACACCTCCACAGATGTCACCCTCCACTCCTCACAGGCCCCCTGGGAATGAGCCATATTAGTTTCCGTGGACAGATGTGGCAACGGAGGTAGTTAAAGTCATTGAAGTCCCCTAGAGAGAAAGCAGCTGTGTCTGGTCCTCCCTCTGCCTGTCTGATTCAGAAGCATGTGCGGGGTCACTGTGTCACCTCACCTCAAAGAGAAATTGTTAGTAACCGTGATGAATGTGGGTGAGGCATGGTACAACTGAGTCAGACAGCAGGCAGACCGATGCTTAAGCTGGCCACCTGTCCTGTCTTTCCTTCATTGACTCTGGAAAAGGCCTCTCTCTAGCCAGACTCCCCTGCCTCTGCAGTCAGGGCTGCCCTTCTGTGCCAAGCAAGATCTTCATCTGGAGCTGTTTTCTCGTGCCCCGGACAAGGGAAGACAGAAAGACTTGGTGCTGGCAAGGACTCCGGTCACTCTGTCAGCTGATAGAGACAAGGAGTGGGTGGCTCAGAGAACCCACGGGACACAGCCCTTGTTAGGAAACCACCATTGGTTCCAGAGCAGGAAAAATTCCTTCCTGCCCACCTTGGGAGGGATGGGCTGCCTGAGGGTTGTCCGCCTTCACAGGAATGGAGAAGAGTTGGGGGCAGGGATGCGGGCGTGGCAGATAGCCGCGAAATTTTCCAGTCCCTTCCCCTCTCCAGGTCTGTGACATCTCTGTGATCGATCAGCTGGTATGTTCGAGTTCTCAGCACGCTTTCACATATGTGACCCCATTTTTGAGCCTCACAGCCATGCTTTGCTGGTAGGTGTGGATGGGAGGCAGCTTGGCCCAGTGACAGGTCAGGGGTGTAGCCAAGCCAACGTCATCAGATCTATGTTCAGATCCCAGCCTGTGACGCTGGGAAATTGACTCAAGCTCTCTGGTTCCAGGCTTCCTCCGACTGTGAAGTGAAGATTTGTTCTTTCCTTGGGGGTTGATGTGGGAAGCAGGTGGCAAGAGTTAAGTTTCAGAGTTCAGATCTTGTCTGTAACCTATTTATTGGCTGATGAATATAGTGCTGAGCCAGGGTCGCTTGGACTACCTGTCTCAGGGACAGAATGCTTAGGAGTAAATTCTAGTCCAGCTGACGCAAGTCAGGCAGGAGGAGCCACCTGGGATGGCCTTGGCCTGTGTTCTCGACAGAGGGGGTGTGAGGGAGTGGGTGCTACCCTGGGGGAGCAGTCTCTTCTCACAGAGGGTGCTGGAGCAGGATGGCAGAGCAGAAAGCAGGATCCCTCTGAGAGTCCTTACAGCCCTTCAGCTCCCTGCCTCGGTCTCCTTCTTGAGAGTCCCCTGCCCCTGCTGTAACTTTCCAGTCTCTTGCTAGTTTCCCAAGATGAATGCACCACACCTCAAATAAGCTGTTTGTCTCCATGACACGAGGTTCTTGGTTCATCCAGGGGATGAATATTTATGAGGCCTCTACAAGCCTTCCCAGGGCTGGAGGCTGGAGGGTGGAGGTGCTAGACACAGGGTGATCTGGGCCCGCAAGGATCTGCGGAGAGCCGCACCGGGGTGTATGTATTCCTGTCCCCTCCACCTACTTTCCGTTCCTACCCACCAAGGTTTTCTTTAAACCAGTCCAGTTCCTCCGTTTCACTCTGCACGCAGTGGGCGGAGTCCGACTGCTGTAAGTCCCTGAGGGCTGTTTGGCTGGGTGGGTTTAGAGACAGCTGAACAAATGCTCTTAAACTTTTCTGGGAGAGAAGGAATGACTCACAGTTGCAGCGGGCGTATCAGCTGGCTCCCAGTCTAATCCAGCCTGGCTAGCGGGGACTCAACCAAGAGAAGCAGGGCAGTCTTCCAGGTCCCTGGCTCTGGAGAGCAGGCAGGAGGGGACAGGAAGTGCTTGGCTTCTGGAAGGACAAACTGATAAATGGAAGCCGGGATGCTTTGGATATCGTATTGACGTCTTTTCTTGAGCCTGGAATTTCATCTGGCCTAGACTCCTACCTCCTACAGGGACACACCTGAGAACCTACCACAAGTCTCTTGAGTTCACTTTCTTTGGGGCTCACTTTCTTCGTCTTTGTCCCTCAAAAGAAACATCTCGCCTATTTTTAAAAGCGTAATTCTAAAGCACTTGGAAACGGGAAATGTAGAAAGAAATTTGAAAACCACACAGGAACCTATTGCCTAAAGACAACCTCACGGTTTGGTACATTTTATTTGAATCCTATTTTTTTCTTTTATGTCTTGAATCCTTTTTCTCAAAACACGATGCTTTGAGACAATGCTAAGCGTCTCATAGCATGGACCAATGCTGTACACTCCCACATCCACGAGGCAGGTAAAACAGCCAAGATGGTAGACAATCACGTCGATTAGAAGCTGCCAGAAGTCTTGAGGGAAGCTGGCGAGCTGTTTTGGTGCGAAGAGAGTTTTCAAAATGATCCAGGAATAGTTCTTGAAATCCATCATAAAGTCACAGATGGAGTCAACAATACTGCTCTGAAAATAGCTAAGGGACAGAGCATTCATTCACATTGCCAGTTTCCTTCAAATCACATTCATAACCATGCCACTCTGCTTTGGTATGGCTACTGTACCATTTACGCCATTTGCAGCTCGATATGTGTAAGGTAATAACCCACTTTCTCCATCACCAGTGTTTTGGATGACTGCTAGCCATTTCACTAGGTAGAGTTAACCGTGCTTCATACTTCCTTTCTGGCTCCTTGGACTGTTGTTTGGCTGAGTACACAGGAACGCAGGGAGCACTTCACATGGGAAGGGTTTTCCCTATAGTTCCCTGGGCTTACCTCCCCAAAGACGGTGAGAGATGGAAGGACGTGAACACCCCGGGGCTTTTAATAGACATCGCCAAATCATTTTCCCCAGAGTTTGTGCTCACTCCGCTGTCACAAGCCAAGGACTAGAGCACCTGCTCTACCGGGAAGCAGGCATTTGCACTCCCTTTTGTTCCCATTCCTTTGCTCACAAAGGAGAAGGAACACATTTCCACAAGCTTGTGAGTTGTTTATCCCTCCTGACCTCTGACCCTTCCCACCCTTTATCCACTGAGCTCCAGGAGACTTCTGGATTTTTCTTATGGAGTTGCGCAGGTACTCCCAGGGTGGGACTTTGATGGAAACACATGCATCATCCCCGTCTCAAGCCCTTGGCTTCTCTAGCATGGTGTCTCCCCATCTCTCCACTTCCTGCACGTTCTCCCCCCCACCCTGCCAGTTAAAGCTCCACCCTCTCTCCACAGCCCACTCTGCTGCTCCAGTGTCTCAGTTCATTTTCTGCCGTCAATAACACAGCAGTGTAGACTGGGTAAGCTTTTTTTTTTTGGTTTGGATGTTTTGCTTTGAGACGGGCCCTCACTGTGTAGCCCTGGTTATCCTAGAAATCACTATGTAGAGCAGGCTAGCCTCAAACTCATTGATCTCCCTCCTGCATTTGCCTCCCAAGTGCTGCATTACAGGTGTGCTCCACTATGCCTGGCAGGAAAGCTATTACAAAGAGATTTATTTTAGGTCATGGTTCTGATCCAAAGCCGTGGGTTCAAAACCTGCATCTAAATGATGGCTTCCCCACTGGGTATCTGCTGATAACTCCCCCTCTAGTAGAATTCCCAGGTGGCGCAGGGCATCAGATGTCAATAGACAGTGTCCCTCACCCTCCTCACATTGGCTGTGTAACAGATAACTCTCTAGATAAATTATTAACTCACTAGCCCATTGATCCATCAATGGCATGATGGATGTCAATGTGTCT
Organism: Ondatra zibethicus; assembly: GCA_004026605.1. Lineage (NCBI taxonomy): Eukaryota > Metazoa > Chordata > Mammalia > Rodentia > Cricetidae > Ondatra > Ondatra zibethicus. The sequence goes on along the minus strand of PVIU01019056.1, from coordinate 11,801 downwards.
TAAGCATCTTTGAAAGGTCCTACTTAATGCCACCTCTTAGTAACTCATGGTGAATATCCACTTCAACATGGATCTCAGGAGACGAGTGTATTCAACTCATAACTCCGAATCTCCACTTTATTTACAGGTTTTTTGCAGCATGATGATCTCATGTAGATCTCTAGTTTGCCATAGTATCTTGGCTCTTCACAGATTACTCATGGATCTTCCCAGCTTTACAGCAACACTAGACATCAGTGGAAGTTTCTGTCCCACCAGTCAGCTTCCAAATAACCACGCAGAGACTTATTATTACTTATAAATTCTTGGTCCATAGCTTAGGCTTGTTACTAACTAGCTCTTACAACTTAAATTAACCCATTTCTACTAATTTACATGCTGCTATGTGGCTGATGGCATGTTCCCTCGTCATCTGGCAGAGACTCCACCCTTCTTCCCAGCATTCTCTCAGTCTGGCTCTCCCACCTAACCTCTTCCTGCCTAGCTATTGGCCAGTTGGCTCTTTATTAAACCTATGAGAACAACACATCTTCACAGTGTACAAAAGGATTATTCCAGAGCATTCCCCCCCTTTTGTATAATTAAAAAGGAAGGTTTTAACTTTAAAAACCAGATGCAACTGTGAGGTACAGATCAATACCTGGGAAGTGCATGTGCAGAGACCTGCCAGCTCTCAGGACTCCACCCCTGCCCTCTGCCCATGCCACCAACTTCTACTTAAACACCAGCCCCACTGAGGACATAAAATATGACTAAATTCCCCGCATTTGCCAGGCCCCTGCTGTTCTCAGCTGGAAGTGGAATGATAGTTTGTGCTTTCCTTGGCTGCGGGACAATTATTCTTATTGATGTGTGTACTCGTGTCTGTGTGTATGCCATGCATGTGCAGTACCCACAGAGGCCAGGAGAAAGTGTCAGATTCCCCTGTAGCAGGAGTTAGAAGGACTTGTGGGCTGCCAGTGTGGGTACTGGGAACCGAACCCTGGCTCTCTACAAAAGCAGCAAGTGTTCTTAACCTCAGAGTGGTCTTTCCAACCTCTTGTGAGACAATGAAACAGATGATTTAAAACTAGAGTTTTGAACACTTCTTGGTATGATATAAATGCTAAAAGTAAGGGATGTTATTAATTTCTTCACCATCAATTTCCTCCCCTTCAGAAAACTTAGCCTTTCTGAGATGTTGCCATAGTGGTTTCCTGCCACTGTGGTGAGGCTTACTCTATTTAGTGACCTTAAAAAAAACAGAAGGGCCTGAGGTTAGGGTTACCTAGCATGGGGAGGCCGTGAGGTCTGTCCTCAGCACTGCAGACAAGAAACAAAAGCCAAAGCCACCTAGAGTCATTCTCTTATAGTTCAGGGGTCAGAAGTCTGAAATTAGTTCCACAGGGCCAATTCCAGGAGTGCCACTGTCCTTCCAAAGGCACAGGACAGACTCTCTCTCTCTCGCTCCCCTGCTTCTCCAGCTCCCAGAGGTGGAATCACTGCCTTTCCCCCATCGTCAAGGTGTGTCCCTGCAACCTCATCCTGAGTCCCTCGTGCTACCGTCCTCCCCTGTCTCTCTGTCTCTAACCTGCTTGCCTCCCTCCCGTGATGACAAGCCCGCCCCCACGACCTCTCACCTCCAGGACTCTAACCTGGTTATATCTGCAAAGGTCTCTTCCACCTGGTAAGGTTAACACTATCCTACATCTAAGAGCCAGGACTGGGCATAGTGAAGAGCTTCACGGCATGTCTGTATCTGTTCCAGTGGCTGTGATAGGTTATATGAATACATACATACATACATACATATATATATGTGCATGCACACACACACACACACACACACACATACATCCATGATCGAATATATGGGTCATTACTAGAGAGAATAAATCTATTTCTTACAACCCCAGAAGCTGAGGAGTTCAAGACTTAGGTGCGGAATCTGGTGAGGGCCTTCTCAATGCTTACACAGTAGGCAACACCTGCCACATGGCCAGAAAGAGGGAGAGAAAACCAAGCCACCCCTATGACAACTAACCTAGTTCCACAATAATTACATCAGCCCATGATCCAATCACCCTTTATTAGACCCCAGCTCCCCACACTTTTGCACTGGGGACCAACCTTCCAATATACGGACTATAGGGGAGACACGTTGAAGCCATGGCAATACCCATGCCGCTTGATTTGGAGCCCACCGGCATGTGTGTGGAAAGGGAGCGATGGGAAGTAGATTACTGCTGAGCAAGCCCCGCTACTAGGAAAACCCCTTCACCTGGGGCAGACTTAGACTTCTGCAATGATATCCAGACGTAGAGAAGCCCAGCATTTGCTCACAGCACACAGGGACAAGGGACCGAGCAGGTTTGTGGCTGCAGCCGAAGCCACTGACTCTGGATCATATGCTCGTGTCTGTCTGTTCCTTTAAATCTATTCCCCAAGCAGGTCTTGAGCAAGCACTGTATGATCGCTAACATGGTTTCCTGCCTTGCTTACCCCAGTTCCCTGGCTGTAGGCAAATCACTTTTCTCTCTTCAATGATAGTTTCTTCCCAGGTGAAACAAGGAGGAAGTCACAGAAAGAAGAGATGAAGGAAGGCCATGAACTATCACTTCACATGGCAGGAAACCCAAACAGCCAGGAAACGTGGGCCAGGATGCCTCACCTCCCTAGTAATCAGGGACATGCAAATCGAGCACTGGGAACCCACAGCTTCCTGTCTCCTTCAGCAGGGTGAAGCCTTTGGAATGAGGGACGAGCCTGTTTACCTCTCTGCTTGCATTCTGTTTCCAGAACAAGATGTCAGTGGCTTCAGACCCGTCTCCTCCAGCCCCTCCCCTGAACCTTAAGAGCTCCATGTGGTTTGGGAGGAAATACCCGAGAGCTGCTAGCATGTTCATTAAACCAACACCTTCAAACTTCAAAACATACGGAGCAGCGCAGGGCATGAAAAGCCCTCAGTAGCCAGTCCAGCTTGTTCCCAAGGCAACCGTGAGCGCAAGATAGGCAGGCTGTCTTCAACACAACTACCTTTGCTTGTTTGTATGCTTGCTTGTTTATTTTTTATTTGCTTATCATATCTACAGAGGTAAGGACCTCATCTGGATGGTTCACTGAATCATTATACTGTCTGATACATAGATAGAACCCGGTATGTGGTGTTGAACAAAAAAAAAAAAAAAAAAGAAAGAAAGAAAGAAAGAAAGAAAGAAAGAAAGAAAGAAAGAAAGAAAGAAAGAAAGGGGCTGGAGAGATGGCTCAGTCAGTTAAGAGAACTGGCTGTTCTTATAGAGGACTAGGGTTTGAGTCTTAGCCACATGGTGGTGGCTAACAGTCGTCTGTACCGACTCCAGATCCAAAGGATCGGACACCCTCCTCTGGCCTCCCTGGGCATGAGGAATGCATATGGTGTACAGACATACATGTAGGCAAAGCATACATATAGATAAAATAAAAATAAACAAATTTGTTTTTTATGCCCCAGCCTCTCTTGGGACCACTGTCCTGCCATCTCTGAAATGACAGATTTAGACTAAAATGATCTTCTGATCCTGAACTTACTCCCACATTTGCTGCATTCCTTTCTCTTTTCCTGCATGCTCTCCACCTGCAGGGCTGTGTGTGCACCTGCAATTTCTGTGAGATCCTATTCTAGGTCTCTCTCCTTTGGCATGGAGCTTAAACATTCATCTTTTTTTCTCTTTCTTTCTTTCTTTCTTTTTTTTTTTCGAGACAGGGTTTCTCTGTAGTTTTGGAGCCTGTTCTGGATCTAGCTCTTGTCGACCAGGCTGGCCTCAAACTCACAGAGATCAAGCATCCATCTTTAAGAAACCCAAAGCAGTTCATTCTCTGGGCTTTCAGAGAGCATTCTGGGGTGCATTGCTCCCCTTGCCCTCACAGGTGTGCATGCTGCAGCGTCAGGTTTGAGCCTAGGCTAGGCAGTGGGGTAAAACAAAAGAAACCCCAGTGTGGCCAAGTTGTAACTATGGAGGCTCAGCTGCTTTACTTCCTAGGCTTCTGTTTCCTCGTCTGCGAAATGGAGGTCATAAAACCTCCTTCCCAAGTGGACTAGGACAAACTGAATGCAAAAATAAAAGCATTTTGTAGCGTCTAGTGCAGGATAAACTCCTGGGCATTCTGCTCTCTACCTTCTAAGTCCATTCCCAGTGGCCACTGGTTCTTATCCATTCTGGAACTTTCTAGAAAATATAAAGAAAAGGGAAATTAAAAAAAATAGTTGTCCATTTCCTATATGTCAGGCATGGCGCCCTCCATGCCCATTTCCTATATGCCAGGCATGGCGCCCTTCATGCCCATATACTTTAATTCTCGCAACAATTTCATAAATAAGTAATTATTTGAAGTCTAAGTCTGGAGCAGTGATTTACTCAAGGCCTGCAGTCAATAGTTTAACAGAATGAAGACCTCAGCTGAGAAATGAGTCCCCAGAGGTCAAACTGGCTATGGCTAATTCAGAAGTTTCTTAGCTTAGTGGGCCCCTTAGGAATGACCCTCAACTTCTATGGAATTATCAGTTCTTTGCTGTTTCCCTGTGTACTCCCTGAGAGCAGAGCCCATACTTCTGTATTTCTGATAGCTCCAAGCATCCATTGTGTGCCTTAGACATAGTCCTTTGCTGGATAGATGGATAGATGGGAGGATAGAGAAATGGATGCACCAGTAGTAGGTGGATAGATGAGTGGATGTGTGGTCGGGTGGGTGGGTAGGGAAATAGATTCGCCAGAGGGTAAATGGATGGGTGCATAGGTGGGTGAGTGAATGAATGGACAGGTAGATGGATGCATTAGTGGGTAGATGCAGGGTGGGTAGATGAATGGATGGATTTGTGAACGATGTACTGGCGGGGGATAGAAGGATGGAAGGAAGGACGGGGAGATAGATGGTTGAGTGGATGGGTGGATGGATGGATGGATGGATGGATGGATGGATGGATGGATGTGAGAGGTGAATGAATGTACATCCCAGTGAGACACACTTCTCAGTCCGGATGAAAAAAGAGGTCAAGGACCAATTCACACTTCCGCCTTTCAGACCCCCTTTGCCTCTCCAGCAACCACTGTCCCACCCTGAGGCAGGTCATGGGTCAAATTTTACTGTCACACTCTGACGAGAGGGCAGGGCCCTGAGGATGGATTTGGCTCAGGAAATGGGTCAAAAGCCACTGGCTCATTATGAAAATGCAGCAAACGCCTGCCATGCTTAACCACTAGGCAGGGCTGATACCATCTGGTCTCCAGGTAGCTACCCCGGGAGGAAAGGTGGGGACCCAGGGAGGGAAGACAGTGGGAGTGGCCCCTGCCCACGCTCTCCTAGGTGGCCCTTAGATGGGGCCCAGCCTGTAGGAAGCACTCAGCAAGTGGGAACTGTGATTATTAGGTTTATCAATGATCATTAAAGGCAATTAGCTGTTGTTGAGCTGGGCTTCTACTGGTTATAGCTAGAAAGGATTTATGACCCATGGTTCCAAGCCCGAGTCTCTGTCACACCCCAAAGTGGTGAAAATGAAGATAAAAACTAAAGCTAGTGTTTGCTGCCAAGCCGTCCATCTGGTGGAATCCTCAGCTGCCGGATGGATGTGTGGTACCATTTGTCGCTGCTGGGTGGGAGGACCCAGAGCCATGGTCAGGGGAGCCTACACAGGCGCCTGTTGATTCCACAGTCTCAGTTTCCCACACCATAAAGCAGAAGTGGGGGAATAATGACCTGAATTCAGATCCCAGTGACTTTGGCAAGCCATCCTACCAGGGCCAATGGTGTAGAACATAGCTTTGCTTTGGGGAAGTGGGGACTTGTAAAGGAGCCGAGGTCAGCGCTGGGTGTTACTAGGTGGTCAGTAGGAAATGACCTTCACTTTTTATCTTACTTATTTAATGTGTGTGTGTCTGTGTGTGTATATGTGTATATGTATATGCGTGTGTGTATGTATGTGTGTATGTGTGTCCATGTATGTGCATGTATGTTGGGTGTTACTAGGTGGTCAGTAGGAAATGACCTTCACTTTTATCTTACTTGTCTAATGTGTGTGTTTTTCTGTGTATATGTGCTTTCTGTGTATATGTATGTGTGTATATGTGTGTTGTACACATGTGTATACTTGCATATCGTAGCATGCATGTGGAGGTCACTCATCTTCTTGCTCTCAGGTGTCAGCCTTGGAAGCAAGTGCCTTTACAATCTCAGCCACCTCGGTGGTCCCTAACTGTACTTCAGCGTTGACCATGACCACTGTCTTTCTCCTCTTTCAGTGTGGCTGGTTTTGTTTTTTCAATCCTTTGCTGTCTTGAGGATCAGACCAGAGACTCACACATGCTGAGCAAGCGATTTCACCACTGCACTGTATCCCAAGGCTGGCCTTGAACTTACCGTGTAAGCCAGGCAAACACTACACTTGTCATCCTCCTGCCCCAGCCCCCTAAGTGGCTGGAAAGACAGGCCTGTACCTCTGTTCTGATATATCTCACTTTAAAACTAAGTCTGAATCCACCCACCCAGGGCTCTTTAGGTCTCTGGCAGCCCTCCTGCTGGCCACCAAAGTCTGAATCCACCCAGGGCTCTGCAGGTCTCTGGCAGCCTTCCCGCAGGCCACCTGGGTTCTTGCTGATGTCCTTTGTTTTGTTCTCGCCTTCTTCTACTTCCCCTCTCCCTCAGCAGTCACAGTGATGCTTCCTAGTGGTAAGATCAGAGCCAGACGCTTAGAACAAAACCACTGCAGAGTCTGACCTCTCGCCAGGCTTCAGCAACACCACCCTGTTCGCTGTCCTTAAACTTTCTGTAACCCCAGGGCCTTTGCACTTCCTGTTTTCTCTGCCCGGATCCGACCGAAGCCATCCCAGTCTCAGTACCCAGGTCTCGGAGTCACTGCTTCAGAGAAAGTTTCTACAGCCACCCTTCCCACTGTGACCTCCGCCTTGTGCCTTGCTCTCTCTGCAGCTCTGAAATGACCACTCTCAGTGACCTAAGGGACTTGATGATTCCTTTAAGATCTTTGCTCATTTTGTTCACATATGCATTCTTGGCATATAAAAAAAACCTAGAAAACATCTGAACATGTCACAAAAGTTTTCCTGGAAGAATGAGGTTATTGTTATTATCATATTAAATTGTTTTCAGTAACTGAGGGAAAAGGTGAAATAACATTTTCTTTTAATCAAAAAGAAACAGGGCTGGAGAGATGTCTCAGAAGTGAAGAGTACTGGCTGCTCTTGCAGAGGACGCAGGTTCAGTGCCTAGCACCCATGTTGGGCAGCTCACCAGCCCCTGTATCAGCAGCAGGGGATCTGGCGCCCTCTTCTGGCCTCTGAGAGCACCTGCACTCAGGTACACTTACTCTCATACAGGCACACACACATACACGTAATTAAAAATAATTTTTTTAAAGATTTATTTATTTATTATGTATGTGTTCTGTCTGTCTGTATGCTTGCTGGCCAGAAGAGGGCATCAGATCTCATTACAGATGGCTGTAAGCCACCATGTGGTTGCTGGGAATTGAACTCAGGACCTTTGGAAGAGCAGTCAGTGCTCTTAACCTCTGAGCCATCTCTCCAGCCCAGAAATAATTTTTTTAAAACAATAAGATAATAAAACATTTAAAGAACAACCGTGCCACAGATCAAAAGTACGTCATATACCAGCATGGAAATGCAGTCAAAGCCCATTATTTGTGTGAATAGCATATGCTCAGCAACAACAAAAAAATTGTGCCTTAATTCTTCTTTTCTGAAATTTTATTTCCCAAAAGGTATGCATAATGGAGCATGCAAGCTCTTCATATGTAAGGTCCCTCACTTCTGTCTCAGTGTTTCCTCTAATAAGAACATGTGTAGGCCGGCAAGACAGATCAGTGGGTGAAGACTCTTGCTGCTGATCTGATGAGCTAAGTTTGATCCCTGGGACCCACATGGTAGATGGAGGGGAATGCATGAACACATGCATGCACACACATAATAGGTATAAAAAAAGCATATATGTGTACATATATATTTTTAAAAGCACATATATTATATATATATACTCACATATACATGCACACAGATTCATACCCCAAAATCTACAGAAGTAAACAACAAAATGTTTAATTTTTAAAAAACTAATCAAGATGCATGTATTTTAAAAATAAAAACAGAGCCATGTAACATTTTCATCTTCTTATTTGGTGATGGTACTGGGGCTTGAACACAGACTCCTACATGCTAGGCAAGCTGTCTCCCACTGAGCTACATCCCATCCTCCTTTTCTTTCTTATGTTGAGGTAGGGTCACACTTTCTGTCCAGGCTGATCTTGAACTTGCTCTATAGCCTTGGCTGGCCTTGAACTCATGACCCTCCTGCCTCAGCTTCCTGAATAGCTAGTATTATAAGTCGAAGGCACCAGGCCATGTAGAGATTCTTTTTTAAGTTTAAAAATAAAAGGTTGCAGATATGAACGGGTATCATGTCCTGTACTGACATGCGAGCACATTGTGTAATGCTCATGTCGGGTTAAACACGCCTTCTCCCAGTCGCTATCCTTTCTTTATGGCGAAACTTTCAAAATCTTCTAGCTTTATGAAATGTACAGTATGCTATCTTTATCTGCCGTCTCCCTCCTGTGCAATAGCACCCCAGAATTTCCTGCTCCTGTCTGACTGTAACAAAGTACCCATCTATCAACCTTTCCCCATCCCCTCCCTGGGAAACTATCTCTATTCAAAAACAAAAAACAAATGAGGCTTATATATAGTTTTATACATTTTTTTTAGACAGGTTGCTACTGCGTAACTCAGGTTGGCCTCAAATTTGTTACATAGCCCAGGCTGGCCTCGAACTCATCATCCTCCTGCCTCAGCTCCCTGACTACTGAGATTACAAATGTGCATTACATGCCAGATTAAAATAAGATTTTCAATGAAGAAAGCACCCAGTGAGGAAAGGGAAGGCTATGGACTCGGACCAGTGCCCACTTTGTTTCGTTTCCAGTTCCCAGTGGCCACAAAAGTCTTGAGTAGATCCCAGATGTTGTCTGTGCTGGTCAGGGGGACATAGTCTTTCTGATGTCAGCTCCAGGAGTAGGGCATAGGGAAACCAGAGATAAGGGGCATTGTGCAATGTGGTGAACTAGACTTCCGCTTTGCCGGTGACACTGACACGTTCTTGGGTGGCTGTCACACCCACCATCTATAAAATCCAGGCTATAGCATCAAATCACAACTCAGCAAAATATGTGTGCTTATAGCCAAGCTAAAATGCCTTGGATGCATTGCCCAATACTGGCATGGAATGGCAGACACTTCTACAAAGCGGGAGCGTGCCAGGCCGCGCTCTGAGGGCCTTGCACACGTCGGCTGGCGTAGGCCCGTCTATGTGAGACAGGCGCCGGTAGGCTCTCATCACATCCATTCCCGTTTTAAGGATGAATGGGCATAGAGAAGTTCGGCCACAACTCATAAACACATTCAGCAATGTAGCAGGATACAAGATTAACTCAAAAAATCAGTAGCCCTCCTGTACACAGATGATAAAAGGGCTGAGGAAGAAATCAGAGAATCAACACCCTTCACAATAGCCACAAATGGCATAAAATATCCTGGAGTAACTCTAACCAAACAAGTGGAAGATTTGTATGACAAGAACTTTAAGTCTTTGAAGAAAGAAATTGCAGAAGACACCAGAAAATGGAAAGACCTCCCATGCTCTTGGGTAGGCAGAATTAATATAGTAAAAATGGCAATCCTACTGAAAGCAATCTACAGATTCAACACAATGCCCATCAAAATCCCAACAAAATTCTTCAAAGACCTTGAAAGAATAGTACTCAACTTCATTTGGAAAAGCGAAAAACCCAGGATAGCCAAAACAATCCTGGGCAACAAAAGAACTTCTAGAGGCATCACAATCCCTGACTTCAAACTATACTACAGAGCTACAGTACTGAAAACAGCCTGGTATTGGCATAAGAACAGACAGGAGGACCAATGGAACAGAATAGAAGACCCGGATATCAATCCACACATCTTCGAACACCTGATATTTGATAAAGAAGCAAAAAATATCAAATGGAAAAAAGAAAGCATATTCAACAAGTGGTACTGGCATAACTGGATATCAACATGTAGAAAAATGAAAATAGACCCATATCTATCACCATGTACAAAACTCAAGTCCAAATGGATCAAAGACCTCAACATAAAGCCAGCCACACTGAACCTTATAGAATAGAAAGTGGGAAGTACACTTGAACGCATTGGCACAGGGAACCACTTCCTAAATAGAACCCAGCAGCACAGACACTGAGAGAAACAATTAATAAATGGGACCTCCTGAAACTAAAAAGCTTCTGTAAAGCAAAGGACACGGTCAACAAGATAAAATGACAGCCTACAGAATGGGAAAAGATCTTCACTAACCCCACAGAGGTCTGATCTCCCAAATATACAAAGAACTCAAGAAATTGGACACCAAAAGATCACGTAATCCAATAAAAAAATGGAGCACAGACCTAAACAGAGAACTCTCAACAGAGGAATCTAAAATGGCTGAAAGACACTTAAGGAAATGTTCAACATCCTTAGTCATTAGAGAAATGCAAATCAAAACAACTCTGAGATTCCATCTTACACCTGTAAGAATGGCCAAGATCAAAAACACTGATGACAACTTATGCTGGAGAAGTTGTGGAGAAAAGGGAACACTTCTGCATTGCTGGTGGGAATGCAAGCTGGTACAACCCCTATGGATGTCAGTGTGGCGATTTCTCAACCTTTCTCAACACCCAGTAATACCACTTTTGGGTACATATCCAAAGGATGCTCAATCGTGCCACAAGGACATGTGCTCAGCTATGTTCATAGCAGCTTTGTTTGTCATAGCCAGAAACTGGAAACAACCTAAATGCCCCTCAATCGAAGAATGGATAAAAAAAATGTGGTACATTTACACAATGGAGTACTACACAGCAGAAAAAAATAACGACAGCATGAATTTTGCAGGAAAATGGATGGAACTAGAACGCATTATTTTGAGTGAGGTAACCCAGACACAGAAAGACAATTATCACATGTACTCACTCATAGGTGGTTTTTAAACATAAAGCAAAGAAAACCAGCTTACAAACCACAATCCCAGAGAACTTAGACAACAATATGGACACTAAGAGAGACTTACATAGATCTAATCTGCATGGGAAGTAGAAAGTAGAAAAAGACAAGATCTCCTGAGTAAATTGGGAGTATAGGGACCTTGGGAGAGGGTTGAAGGAGGGAGGGGAGAGGCAGGGAGGGGAGCAGAGAAAAATGTAGAGCTCAATAAATATCATGGAAAAAATTTTAAAAAGACTCATTTTATTACATATAATACATGTGTGCAGAAAATTATAATATACATAATAGAAAGTCATTCCCACTTGGTATTTTTTTTCAAAGTGAACACTTTCAGTGTATAGATCTAAAAGCAGAATTTTCCAGAAACCCAGACAGACAACCACCTCTCCCGGGACCCGATCCCATCCTGACCACTGTCATTGTTCTGGTTTGTCTTTTTACTAAGCATGGTGACACACAGTGTGCTCTTCTGTGCCTAACTTCTGTGCTGTAACATCGTGTATCTCTTTTTAACTAGGCTAGGTTAGACCTCACGAAGTAACCTAAGCAAGTCAGCAGCTGGGGCCAATCCTCTTGCCTCCGCCTGTCAAGTGTATAATGTTGAAAGCATTTTACACTTTATGTTCTCAAGCTGATCACTAAAACAATACTGTGGCTATGACTCTGTGTGTGTGTAGTCTCTGTGTATGCTCTGTGTGTGTGTGTGTGTGTGTGTGT
>PVIU01019055.1:0-37373 GCA_004026605.1 Ondatra zibethicus | reverse complement strand
CCCACATCAGACAGAGGTCTGATCTCCAAAATATACAAAGAACTCAAGAAATTGGACACCAAAAGATCACATAATCCAATAAAAAAAATGGAGTATAGACCTAAACAGAGAACTCTCAACAGAGGAATCTAAAATGGATGAAAGACACTTAAGGAAATGTTCAACAGCCTTAGTCATTAGAGAAATGCAAATCAAAACAACTCTGAGATTCCATCTTATACCTGTAAGAATGGCCAAGATCAAAAGCACTGATGACAACTTATGCTGGAGAGGATGTGGGGAAAAGGGAACACTTCTGCATTGCTGGTGGGAATGCAAACTGGTACAACCCCTTTGGATGTCAGTGTGGCAATTTCTCAGAAAATTAGGAAACAACCTTCCTCAAGACCCAGTAATACCACTTTTGGGTATATATCCAAAGAATGCTCAATCGTGCCACAAGGACATGTGCTCAACTATGTTCATAGCAGCTTTGTTTGTCATTGCCAGAAACTGGAAACAACCTAAATGCCCCTCAATCAAAGAATGTATAAGAAAGATGTGGTACATTTACACAAAGCAGAAAAAAATAACGACAGCTTGAATTTTGCAGGAAAATGGATGGAGCTAGAAAACATTATTTTGAGTGAGGTAACCCAGACACAGAAAGACAATTATCACATGTACTCACTCATAGGTGGTTTTTTAACACAAAGCAAAAAAAGCCAGCCTACAAACCACAATCCCAGAGAACTTAGACAACAATGAGGACACTAAGAGAGACTTACATAGATCTAATCTACATGGGAAGTAGAAAATAGAAAAAGACAAGATCTCCTGAGTAAATTGGGAGCATGGGAACCTTGGGGGAGGATTGAAGGGGGAAGAGGAGAGGCAGGAAGAGGGGCAGAGAAAAATGTAGAGCTCAATAAATATCAATTAAAAAAGAAAAGGAAAACAGTCTCTCTCCTTCCCTCCCTCCTTCTCTCTTTCCCCCTCTCCCTCTCTCTGTCTCTCCCCTTCCTGCACCCCTCCTTCCCTCCCTCCCTCCCATCGAAGGAAGGGTACTAGAGGTTGGGAACAGAAGTCAATCTTAGCTGTAGTCCCTCAGGCACTCTCCATTTTAGCTTTTTGAAGCAGGGTCTCTCAAACCCCGGAACTTACTAAGTAAGGTAAGCTAGCTGTTCAGGGAGCTCAAGGATCCTCCTATCTCCACCTCCTCAGTGTTGGGATTACAAGTACTTGCTAATAAACCCAGCTTTTAAAAGTAAGTTCTAGGGCTCAAACTCAGGAAATTGTACTTAAACAACACTCTACCAACTGCACCATCTTCCCTGCCCAGGAAATTTTCTTTTAAGAATGATTATGGACTTCTTTTCCCAAGCACTCTATTGTATTCCATCATCAAGCACCTAGCAGCAAGAGAGGCAGAAACCTACAGGGTAGCTGGGTGGCCATGTGTCTTCATCAAGGAGGGGGAGGGGTGTCTTGTTAAAATAGTTGCCCACAATTATTATTGTCATAGTTACCACTCTCTGGCAAATCCCCATCATTAGATCATTCTGAAATTTCACACCCACTCCAGTGCTCAACTACGTATGATGCTATACAATGATGAGTTGCACAAATGAAACACTCTACGGGGTGGTTCTCTGGAAGGAGGATTTGTTTTGAGTTTATGGTAGAGATGAACTACATTCTTTTTAACAGTTTGAGTGTGAAGAGTGTTAAAGTCATATCAACAGCTGATGTTATTGAGAAGTGATTGGTTCACAAGGGCCTTAACTTTACTAATGGATTCATCAGTCTCTTCTTCTCCACCTACCCCACCCCACCTCCCTGCTCCTTCCTACCTACCACGCGGTGAACAGCATAACCCTATGGGTCCCTTCTACCATGGTGTCCTGCCTCACCACTGACCCAGAGATATGAAACCACCTGACTGAGTGTGGCCTGAAACCTCTGAAGCCATGAGCCAAAAAAGCTTTCTTCTTTCACACTGGATTGCTTGGATATTTTGTCACAGAGGAAAAGAAGTCTACCAGCACAGCCTGGGTGCTGGAAAAAACAAAAGCAAAAACAAAACAAAACTAGAAACCAACTCTGAACTAAGAAGAGGGAAGGAGGGAGGTTGCTTGTCCATTTCACTGAAGGGTGACTTCTAACAAGTTACATGGAGCACATCTGCACATTGCCATAAATGTTAGAGAAAAAAATAGGCTCTTAATAAAGGCTGGATTACACACTGAAGACATTCATAGTTCAAGTTACTTGGTAAACAAAATGTTAAGCCTCGGGCTTCTCCCTTTCCGGTTTTGCAGGTGTATACTAAGCAGTTAGTCAACTAAAACGTAGGAAGACAAGCATTAAGTCCAATTTCCCCTCTGAGCACTCTGTTCCTCCTGAACAAAGTCATTTCCTGGTGTACCACAAGATAGAGTTCACCAGCCCAACCCAGTAAATTTGTTTTTGCTGTATATTCCTAATCCCATTGACCAGGAAGAAAACATTTGATTTGCTCCCAATGCACTTCATGACTTATTTTAATCGCGACTTCCTTTGCCCATTTTCCCAGCTTGTATTCTCCCCCCTAATCCTTCAGCTTCCTCATGACCTGAGAGACAGAGACCTCACTGAGGCAATGCCCACCCATACCTCCACCTGCAGCTCAGCATTACACCAGACTATTTCCCAGCAGGGGCCGGACCTCAGGGTCAAGAACACAGGAACTCGGGGAAGTGATTCTGCAGCCAGATGCTCTGGCGTATGTCAAGCTCCTGCACTCCCCCCTCTGAAATAACATTTTGAAGCAGGTGTAAAAAGCCATTCCAAGTCCATCTTTCTGAAGCATGAGGTCGAAAGGACAGCAATCAAAGACTGGCACCACCTTCTTCCTTCCCCTTGTTGGCTCCCTCCTGCTGCCAGAGTCAGGAGAGACATTAGCTTCAGAGTTATAGTCTGAGCACCTTGGCCTTCTCGTAAATGAATGCTTCTGAAATGCCTGGTAGGCAGGTCATTAAAACCTCCCTGAGCATTGTCTGAGGGAGGCCAGGGAGAGCCACAAATCATGCCATGGGGCTCAGTATTTACCCAGTCAGCATTTCCATGGTGGCTAAGAGCTGGTGAAGGATTTCATAGTGGTTCTTTCTACTTCCCTATTTTACAAAGTGGCACAGGTCAGTTAACCTTGAGCAGCTCATGTCTCTTCCACCTCAGCTTTCTCATCTGTAAGACTGGTGTCTTCACATCTGAAGCCTGAGGAAATGATTTCCAGATTCCTCTGTCTAATTCAGGAGTCCTTCATTCTACCTCAGAATGAGGGGAAAAAAGAAAGAAAAAACTTTCAGAACTGGCTATTAGCCTCTAAACTCAACAACCTGGCAGAGTGCATGAAGAAGGGCACTCACGTTTTGTGCTTTCTTACCCAGCGTCACCTTCTGTTGATGCTAACAAAAAGCCCAGAAGAAGGTTGGGTGGGGTTTTGGGAGGGGGTTAGGAGTTCCTTCTTTTTTATTTTATTTATTTTGAGGCAGGGCTTCATGTAGCCCAGGCTGGTCTCAGTCTCACTCTGTAGATGAAAATAGTCTTGAACTTCCGATCCCCCTTCCTGCCTTCCAGGCACAGGGCTGCCATGTGCATTACTATATCCAGTCATGCGCTCGGGACAGAAGTCAGAACTTTGTGCATGCTAGGCGTACATACGCCAACGAAGCCACGTCCCCGGTCCCAGAAGAGGGTTTCAATATGGTAAATAACCAAGCTGAAGGTTCCTCAACAGTTCACAGGAGCAGAGGATCAGAGGAAGCACTGACAATGCATGACTTGTCTCTCTGTCCTTGTAAGGACGCCCAGGTCCCCCTCCACTGTGCTTCAGGAAAACCGTTAGCTTCTTCACAGGATACCAAGCAAGGTCGTGTGACTAGTTTATCTCCGTGACACTTGGAGACAGCATCTAGTAGGTGCCGTGTGCAACATGGACCTCAAAGCAATGAGCTAGAGAAACGGCCAGGTTGGAAGTCGGGAAAGAAGCCAGAATTAGATAGGGGCAGTGGAGACAGATGCACTATATCCCTCGGACAAATTTCCTAACATCTATAGCTTTCAACTCACTCCTCTGAAACTGTAACCAGGGACAGGAGGATGAGATCTCCAAGAACCTACTGTCAGCTAGTATGGGTCCTGTCCCCCTCCACCCCGCCCCTGGCATTCCCCAAAACCTCCTGTGTCCTGGCCAGTTCCTAGAAGGCTCACTCCTTAGAAAAGTGTCTGCTTTTCCCAAGCTGTTCCCTGACTCTTCCTGCTCAAAAGAGAGCAAGCTCTGATGGGAATCCACACCCTGCTCTCCCTCTCTCTACTTATTTGAATTGAGGAGCCTGGGACAGCCAGTCAGGAGTGCTCTGTTAACAGACAGTTGGGTTTATTGGAAGTGAACACCAGGCTTTTCCATCATATCAGTCTCAGCCCTTGGATCCACATGACTGCACACTCAGAGGCGGACACCTGCCCCCCAGCATCCCTGGCTGCCCCCGCAATCCACTGAGCCTGCCCCGGCTATCACAAGCCAGCCTGTTTAAATGAGGCCTGCTGGGAACCCAGCATGGCCACTGAGGTGGAGCGGCTCCATGACTGTGCTTGAGGTTACTTGCACAGGAGCATCCTCGCTTTCCCCCAGGCCTGTCTGGGCTGCTGTTAAGGATAACCAGAAGGGCTGTGCTGCCTCGGTGAGTCTCTCCCGCCAGGAGCAGAGTACCAGCTCGAGCCTGTTCCATCCACACTTCATCCTTGCCCTGCTCTAGACACAGGTTCTACGATGCTTAGCATCTCCACCTGGGAGGCCTGCGTGGGCCTCAGGCTTCCCCAAGGAAGCCACACAGAAGCCATTTCCACATGATTTCATGTCAGCAGACAATCCATACTTAATTTCTGGACTGTGGTATTTAATACTGTCAACTTGACAGACTCCAGAGACACCTAGTAGTGAAGACTCTGGGCACGTCTGTGAAGGGGCTCCCAGATGAAGGTAACGGACATGGGAAGTCGCACACCGCGTGGGCTGTTCTGTGTGGCTGCAGTCCCAGACTGAGCACAGAAGAGAAAGCACCGGACTGGGCAAAGTGCTTGCTGCACACATGAGGAACTGAGTTTATAGCCTCGGCAGCCATGGAAAAACCGCATGTAGTAGACAGCATCTGTAATCCCAGCACAGGAGAAAAAACAGACGCCAGGGGCTCACTGGCCAACCAGGCTATTGGCAGGAGCTCCAGGTTCAGCGCAGGACCTTCCTCAAAAATAATGACCGAGAACAACCGAGGGTGACGTCAGACGTGGACCACTGGTCTACACACTCACATACGCACATGTGTAAACCACACACACACACATTAAGAAGTACAGAGAGGGAAGTGAGAGTTGAGCCCCAGAATCCACTTCTCCCTTCCTCTCCCCTGTGGATGTGATGTGACCAGCCACATTCCTGCCACCATGCTTTCCTTCCCAGTGTCAGCCAACACGAACCCTTCCTTTTCAGCTTGTTTTCGTCAGTCACTAGACAGGTAACTAGTCCAAAGACTGAAGTCCGAATGTCATAGTTCCCAGCTGCAGAACCCTGGGCCTTTCAGACCTGCTGTTTCAACTGGAATTGGGAATACTAATCCTGCCCGCCTCATCACATTGTACAGGATTAAATGAATTAATACTTGTTAAGCACTTAGAACAGGACCTGGCACGTGGCAAATGCCCAATAAATCTGTCGTTCCTGCTGTCATTAAGTTGGCCAAAGAATGAATGTGCAAAGTACCTGGAAAAAGACTATTTAAGCTCATCATTGAAAAGCCGTTGTCTGACCTAAGTATCAAAACGTTCCTTGCCGGCGAGATGGAATCACTTAACTGTGACACTGGGTACTAACAGGCAGAATGTAATGGCTCGTGAAATTTTACAATTTGAAAATTAAAATGGGAACTTGGGGAATAGCTTAGCAACGGAAGTGCCTGCTGCACAGATGTGAAGACCAGAGTTTGGACTCCCAGAAATCCATAAAATGCCAGGTGAGCATGGCAGCCAGCCTGTAATGCCCGTCTGGAGCGGTGGGCAAAGGAAGGGATCCCCAGAGCAGGCTGGCTAGGGAGACTATCCATATTGGCGAGCTCTGGGTTTATGTGAGAGACCCGACCTCTATGGATAAGATGGACGAGTCATCAAGAATGATTCTCGGACATCAGCCTTAGTCTACCACATGCACGCACACACACGTACATGTATCCACACACGTGTGTAAAAGTCATCCATACACACTCAGGTACAACACGCACAGGAAAACGTAAAAAGAAAGGATGGAAATGTGCTATTTGGAATGCAAGCTAAAGGAAGGGCGGGGGATGGGAGGGAGGCACCTTCCCTGTAACCCTGTCTCTCCAGCTCTGAAGATCACAGAAATTAAAGAATTCGTTGTTGACTGATGAATAAAGCTCAATCTGCTGGTATCTAAAAACCTGCCTCTTTATGTCTCTGCTCAAGCACTGTGGGAGCAGACTCTCCACAGGAGATGCATAGGGCATGGCTTTATGAGAAAGGTTTTGAGAGGCTCGTTTGCCCTTTTTGTTGTTTTTTATGTGAAGACATTGAAAGATCCATGGATTAGAAAATGGCCATCTTCAGACACCCAAGATTTGTCAATTGGACTTGACCTTGGACATTCAACCTTGTTTTGATAAATTGCTTGGCCTGTGGCATTTTGTTATAGCACCTCAACCGACAGAGACAAGACCTTTAAGAGAACAGGCTCAGAATTCCAAAGATGGTGCTGAAGAGAAATTTCAGGACAGTTCAGGAGGGGCTAAATACAGACATAGAAAGTTCTAGAAAAGGGAAAAAAAAGACTATTTTTCTTTTTCTTTTTTTGTTCCTTTTATTTTTTAGGAAAAAAAGAGAGGGCTAGGATGACTGACAAGACACCTGGCCATTTCAAACAGGTTAAGGGGTGTTTTATAACTCCAATAGAGAACTAGGGATATGTTATAACAGATATACACATCCATAAAAAATAATCATGACTTGCAGGGAAAATACAACATTGAACCAGAAAAGGAACTGTATACTGTATACTATTTTACTCTGACATGGCAATGTGTATAAAATAGAAAGTATTTTTATCCTAGTCAGAGTGAGTCAAGCTAATATGGAAGATATTAAGCACATTCTGACACTCACAATGCCAGGGCCCCACCCGCAAACTCACATACCACTCTCACAGGCTTGTTTATATATAGTACACTGAGGAGCTTTACAGGGAAAACCCTCCATGTCCCTCTTGGTCACAATTCAAGATGGTGAATCTGGGCCGGAGAGATAGTTCAGTGGTTAAGAGCCCTTGCTACTCTTCCAAGGGACCCAAGTTCAGTTCCCAGCACCCATGCCAGGTGGCTCACAATCACCTGAAACTCTAGTTTCAGGGGATCTGACACCTTCTGGCTTCTAACAACACACACACACACACACACACACACACACACACAAACTAGAAAAAAAATTAGCTGAGTACTCCCAGTACTCAGAGGCAGAGACAGGGAGATCTCTGAGTTTGAGGCCAGCTTGGTCTACAAAGTGAGTTCCAGGACAGCCAGGGTTACACAGAAAACCTTGTCTCAAAAAAACAGAAAAAGTTTTTAAGATGATCTATCCCTACAAAGAGCAGCTGAGAGATGTTGTAATAGACCAGCCTTTTTTTTTTACATTTACTTATGTATGTTATATGTGGATGTATGTGTGCACATGTACTTCAGCACGCACAACAGTCAGAACAACTTGCAGGAGTCAATCCTCTAATCCTCTCCTCTCGAAATACAGTGATCGAAGCTTGGTTGTCTGGCATCAAGCACCCTTCACCACTGAGCATGGAGTACACAGCACATTAACAAGAAACACCCTGCCTCCAAGCGAGGTGGAAGGGGAGACCCAACTCCTGAGGGCTGTTCTCTGAACTCCACACACACCATGGCATGTATACACATTCTCATTCTCAAGCTCTCTCAATAATAATACACACATGCAATAGCAATAATTAATAAATAAGTTACTTAGAATGAGCCACACTTAATCAATAATTACCCCAGAATCCATGACATAAAACAGAATACATTTATATTCAGTAAGACTTACAAGCACCACAGACCCGGCCTGCTACCCAAATAATATCAAACATCATTGGGGGTTGTATCTTTGCATGTGAGAGAGAGATGTTTGTGTGTTCATGTGTGTAGGCGCACTCATGGCATGTGGAGGTCTGAAGATAACCTCAGGTGTCGGTCCTTAACTGAGATGGGGTTTCTTGTTCCCTGACGGACCGCAGGCTAACTGGTCTGCAAGGTTTCTGGAATTCTCTTGTCTTGGCCTCCAGCTTTCATACAGGCTCTGGGAACCCAAACCCAGACCCTCACACTTAGATAGCAAGCACCTTACCAACTGAACCATCTCCACAACCTGCCATTGGTTTTTTCAAAAACTGTGTTGGGACCCATAGGCCTAAGTTTTTTTCAGGATTGAAAGTTTGAGCAATCTTGCCTGTGTAGTCTTATCACCAGATCGGATCCAGTAGGAGCTCAGAATACTTAGAACACGTTTCACTATACAGTCTTAATTAACACTCTCTGTCTCCCTTACCCCTCCTCCAATAATAAATGCCTTTATTCTTTTCTTAGACTCCATAACTGCACATGAGCGGCATTACTAAAGTTAAATTTCTACTTTTTAACAGTCTCAGGCATGTCCACAGAGCATGCCATGCCAAGGCATTCACCAGCTCTCTCTTTTTCTTAATCACATTCCCCAAGCTACTGCCCTTTCAAACACGTATGTAAATGAGGGGCCCCAAGAGCTATTAATGCAAATTTGTTTAAATAAAGTTCCCAAAGACTAAAAGGCTGTTGGTGGTTTCAAGAAAATATCTTGCAGGAAAATGTTGTGTCCATAGTAAAGCGGGGCTGTGCGACCCTGGGAAAATTAGGGTATGTAGAGGACAAAACAAAGAGCCAAGGCTGAAGCAGGGGACCTCAGCCCATCCCCCAGCAGGAAACCTTGCTGCAAAACTGGGGAGGGAGATTTTGAAGGGTGTAATTCTTTTCTGTGAACCTGAGTATTATTCTTGAACAGGACATCATGCTTAATAATTCATTAACATGGGCTAGGGAGATGACTCCTGGGTAAAGGCACTTGCAGCCAAGTCTGGAGACCTGAGTTCGATCCCCTAGACCCACATGGTAGAAAAAGACTCAACTCCTGAAAGTTTTCTTCTGACCTCTATACATGTGTGCCACCCAATAATAAATGAATGTAAATAAATGAATGTAAGTTTTTAAATTCATTAATAGGTCTAAGGGAGATGGCTTGATCAGTGGGTAAAAAGTACTTGTCATTCAAGCATGAGAACTTAAGTTTAGATCCTAAGAACCTGCATGCAGTCAAGATTAAGTCACGATCTATGATAAGATGGAGGCCAAGACAGGAGAATCCCCAGAAGCTTGCAGACCAGTTGGCCTGGGGTGGGTGAAGAACAAGAAAGACCTCATCTCATATAAGGTCTAAGTCAAGGATCAAACATCCGATATCATCCTCTGAGCTCCACACATGTGTGATGGCCTGCAGCTTGTATCTACACACATGACTATACACATACTCATACATACACACAGAGTAAAATTATTGATAAATTTGTCAAAAGGTCTTTGTTGGACAGACTAAATCCCAAGACCTCTGGAACTTGAGATCCATGTATTAATATGGCCAGAAAGCCATGAAACCCTGAGGTCCCCTTGGCCTTTGAACTCCACCCAAGACCCTCCAGTCTAAGGAGGCCACACTACAGCCCCAGGTTAAACTCTAAGAGCTGCCTGGTTTTAAGAGTTATTTTGTTTGTTTTTGTTTATGTTGTGTTGTTTTGTTCTTGAGACAAAGTCTCATGTAGCCTAGGCTGGCCTCAAACTCAGTACTCAGACAAAGAGAATCTTGAACTTCTGATCCTCTTGCCCCCGCTTCCTTCATGCTGAGTTTACAGGCATGCTCCACTTCCACCCTGGTACGCAGGTGAGCAACTGAGGATAACACCCATCTGTCCTGATCATCCATGAGAGCCCATTCCCAGCTCAGCACCCCTGACTCTAAACCCCAAGTTCATCTTCAGCTTTATGAAACTTTCACACCACAAAGTGACCCCAACGTCCTCCTACCTCATCTCAAATTCCACCAGAGTCCACCGACAGCTAAAGATGCAATTTAATTCGGTAAGCTGCCTTTGAATTTACAGCCTATTGAAGATATCTGCACTTGAGGGCTAGAAGTAGAAACTAGAAAGTCAGAGGCTTGAAGGAGAAAATGTTTCCTGAGTGCTGTTGACACACATTTATTATTAAGGTCTTGGCAATTCTTCTTACCTCTCTCAGTAGATTTCTCTGCTCCATTAATTTTAGTGCCTTTGAAAGTTCACAATGCAACCTTAGAGGTTCCATTCCAAACAGTCCTTGAAGAACAGCAGCTCCAAGGAGGAAAGAGAGAAGAGTCGGCTGGACCAGTCAAGAGGTACAAGTTTACAAGCAACCCAACAATACAACCAGAGTAATCTCACACCTATCAGCCTCTAGGTGCATACGCCAAAGCAAGTGGGAGGAGCATAGATTGATGCTCTACACTTTGGCTTCAAATGTCTAAACACATCTAGCACATGTGCATCCATATACACATACAAACACAGATACACATGCACACCGATACACATACACAGATATGTATGCACACATTATATGCATACAGATACACATACGTATACACATATGTGCTTACAGGCACACACTCTCTTCTCTATATTGTGTATGTGTCAGTCTGTGTATCTTCCCTCTCTCCTCTCGATGTGTCTCTGCATGTGCTTATGAGTCTTTCTGCTCTCTGTCTCTCTGTGTTTGAGTGTCTTTGTATATGTCTCTCTTCTCTCGCTTTTTTCTGCTCTCCCTGTCTCCGTCTCTCCTTCCCCTTTCCCTCTTTCTTCTCTCCCTCCCTCTCGTATCTAACTACTGCCCTCCAAGTCTAGGCTCTATGAACTTGACCTTCGGCCTCAGGCCTGACCATGAGGCATGTTTCCCTCCCGTCCTCAGGAATGTGAACTTGAGCTAACTCTAATGGTCTCTACTCCACTCACTGTGCTTTCTATGAGCTCCAAAATATCATTTGGAGTGCACCTCTGAGGAGCCCAGATTCTAACACCTTCCCACTTGGTTAGAGATCCTGTTCCCTAAGTTGTCAGGGTCACAGCCTGGACCTTGGGAGCCCCAGCAAGTTAGACTCAGGGTCCTCTACTTAAATATGCCAATTAAAGACATGAATAAGAATACAAGCAGAAAAAGATTTATTCAGTGCAGCCACATTGGAAAGAGGAAGAATAATGAGACCCAGTAATGCTGCCCCCCAAGTCCTTCTTCAGAGTTCTGATGTGAGGTTTATGTTTAGACAGAGGGCTAAACATGCTGTCCTAGCCAAGATGTGGTCCCATCCATCACTGACCCATCACTGTCGGGCTCCAGTCTCTCTGGCAAGGTGGTCTAACAAGTTGTCAGCACTGTGCGAAATCTTCCTGGGAGACAAGCTCCTCACCTGGCTGACAGCAGGCTTTTGGCCTCTTTTCCCAGCATGAGACTCCTGGGGAAATTCCAGTTCCTTAGGGTCCACTGCTTCAGTATCTGATCGCCAAACGGAGGGGCACAAGT
Source organism: Ondatra zibethicus (assembly GCA_004026605.1). Classification (NCBI taxonomy): domain Eukaryota; kingdom Metazoa; phylum Chordata; class Mammalia; order Rodentia; family Cricetidae; genus Ondatra; species Ondatra zibethicus. Next base: position 25,647 of record PVIU01019055.1, on the reverse strand, counting down.
ATCTGTTTAGAATATCATATTTGCCAGAAGCTTCCAATCTAAGCAACCAGTCGAACAGTGAGTAGGTTGTGGATACTCAGAAGGTCTCTGATCCAGCAGGATGTCCCAAGAACATCACTGCCTGACTCTAAGCACTGCTGAGTCAATCAGTCTTGAACTCTCCATCCCACGTTACAACTGCGAGCAATCCCGCCAGAGAACTACATGGTGATGTTGCTGCTGTAAAAAGCAGCAAGGACTTAACTCAATCTTGCAGATCCCGAGTTGATTTCAGACACTATAGTTTAATTGGGAGTTTTTCAGAGATAATCTCAACTTCCTCTGACTCTCCTTGAATGTTCCGGAGACAGTAGGGCAACTATTCCTGGCAGCCAAGAACAGCCTGGCGGAGCCTTTCCTGGCCAGCTCCGCCACAGCTGTGTGCCAAAACTATTGACCAGGCAACATGCCTGGTCTAACTGGACAGACGCTGACGGTCCATCTGCCCTTTGAGCTCAGCCTCACTTCCCACCCCAGAGTTTAGCTCAAGAAGCCGTACATAGCTGCCACCTCCCAGAGCATCACTGACTACGGTCTGGAGACAACGTGCCCTCCCTTGTTCCCACATGGTTCTTTTCTGTGAGTCCAGGCGTGGGGGAGGGAGGAGGCAGGGGAATGATCTTGGATCACATACAGAGCACATTCATTTTCAATGACACCTCCTGCTGCCCACTCTCAGAACCCCCCCTCCCAGATGCAAACAGAGTCCACTGCCAAACAACAGCCTTGGGCATTCACAGGAGCACCAGTGACTCACCCTCCTCTGAGCGCCCAAGCTTCCAACAGCCCATGAGCTCATTGTGATTGAAACCCATCCACTGTTTTAATGAGAGAAACTAACTGGGGAAGAGAGGCTTGTCCTGCTCTCTGTTCTTCTTCCTGCTTCTCCAGGGGAAGAGTTGCTGATGCTGGCAAGCCAGGAGCAAGTTGAGCAGTTGGCATCTGAGACAAGTGGCTCTCTTCGGATTCTGAGTGGAACACAGGAACACAGGAAAGGCTTAGAACAGGTTTCCTCTGAGGAATCGGTACTTTCTCAAATCATCAGAAACGGCATGTTAGCATCGGAACTCAAAATGATGCTACTCGGGGCTGAGAATGTGGTAGAAAGCTTGCCTGGCCTGTATGAAGCTCTGAGTGCCATCCCCAGCCCTGAAGAAAGTGGATCAGTGACAGCCTGGAATCCCAGAACTTGAGAGGCAGACGCAAGGGATCAGGACTAAGGTCCTCCACCCCATGTCAAGCTTGAGGCCGTCCGACACTATATTAGACTACCTCAAAAAAATTCATAGCAGGAAGAAAAGATACTATTTCTACTTTTATTTTTGTACAGAATGCTGATTATACACACATACACACACACACACACACACGCACATATATGGGGGGGAGCAGGGAGAGACCCCATCTATTCTCACTCCCTTAGTTCCTTGACCAAATTTAAGAGCCAAATTAACAAGAACTTTCACTCGAAAGAGAGTGAAGTCCATAGAGACCAAAGAGGCATGCTTTTATACTGTTTATAGCAAAAGGGAGGAGTAAATTTCTAAAGAAACAGCAGGACAGAGGGATCTGTGGCCAGGGACATAGATTCCCGGGAAGTCATCAAAAGACAGGATGTGAAGTGGACAGGAGATAAGATCGATTTGCGGGTTTATTTTTTCTGGGCCATTGCAGCCCCAATTGCCAGTCTCTGGTGATAAGGGTTAATTTTCTGTCCTGGTAGGAGGGGAACACCCCTCCCATAGGAATCTTTATGACCTGATATACTTAGGAAAAGGTGACCCATAGAACCTTTTCCACAGATACAAATTCTCCATTGTTTTTTCTTCCAAATTATGAATATATTAATTCTATGACTATTGGGATGGTATATCCTTACCTACCCAAAGGTAAACTTTAATTGCTTGTGTTCTACCTCATGATAAAAAGAATTTGTCTGGGGTAGCTGGAAGTAAAATATATAACCCAGAAATATATATTTTTAAAAAGTAGTGAAAAACCCAAGATCTAACAGCAGATGGATGGATAAACAAAATGTGGTACGTCCATTAAAATGGGACGTTGTTCAGCTATAAAGAGCAATGGGATGCTATGAATATGAATGAACCTTGAAAGCATGTTGATAAATAGAAGACAACAGATGTAAATACAACTCTATTTATAAGAAAAGTCCATGTGGGTGGACAGCCCATTGACGGTTTCTGGCAATGGAAGAGTAGCAAAGTAGCAGCGAGGCCGGGGATTTACCAAGAGGAACTTTTGATGCAGTTGCTGTCCACTGCCGTCAGACTGCAGATGCTGACATATTAGGAGACACTACCTGTGGGAGCATGCAGCACTTGGTAGCGACTGTGAGTTCCTACCTGGGCTAAAGACGAAGCCTGAAGAAAGAAACCCTCTTTCTTGTTTCAGTTGTGTGGTACGCACAGCCTTGTTTTTGCACGTATGGGTGCACGTGTACACACGCATGTGAAGGTGCCAGCTTACTTGCTCCATTGCTTTCCCACTTTATCTATGCAATGAAGCAGGCTCTCTCCGTTAAACCTAGAGCTTACCAATATGACTAGTCTTCCTTTCCAGCTGCTCTGGAAAGCACACCCTGAAGCTGAAATTACAGGTAGCCTGCCATGCCCACTTAGCATGTACATGGGTATATAAAGAGCTGAATCCAGTCCTCAACAGCTAAATCGTTATCCCCTATTTTTGCCCAGTTTCTATTGTGTGCGGTAGGATGTCTTTTTCTTATTTATTTCTAGGTACTCTTTACATATTATGTACAGTCATCCATGTATTGGCACATATGGTGTGATCGTTTTCTCCTAGTCTCTTAACTTTTAATGTTTTGGGTGACATTTACTGTAGCCCAGTTGCTACTGCTTATGTTGTTGTTGTTAATTACACTACCAGGTCCATCCATCTTTCTGTTCTTACATCTTACCCTCATAGCATAGTGCTGGGCGCATAAGGTTCTCATAGTCCCCTATGAATGAACTAAATGAATGAACAAACCCATGGGAATGAGAAAACTAGATACTATTGGAGAAATACTCATGTTTAGAGGTAGCTGTCCTGAGGAGGAATACACCCTTCCTAGTGTTACATTTGAACCTCTTAAGGTGAGTGTGTGTTGTTGTTTGTGGTAGGAGTGTATAAATGTGTGTTCCAATACATGTATCTGTGTGGAAGCCAGAGAAAAACCCCGACTTACTGTCATCCTTCTGGGTTCTGTCCATCCTATTTTTTTTGAGACAGGCTGTTGTTAGACCCTAAGCTAACCCGGAAGCCCCAGCTGCCCAAAGGCCAGGTAACTCCCTGGAATGCTGGGAGTTGTAGTTCTTGGAAATAACGAAGCCTCAAAGCAAGGTGGCATGTGGGTTTTGTCCATATAAGCGCTGCCAAAGTGTTGGAATCAAAGTTCAAAACTTAAGAAAACCAAACTGTTCTCTGATTTTGCCTGATTCATCTTCTGTGTTGAACTTGACAGGATGCTAATAGACAGAATAGACCCCACAACTTAGTTGCTACCTGCACTAGGAGCACAGTGCTGAGACTGCACACAGGCTTTGGAGCGGACCCTGCAACCCTGGCTCTGCCATAATGCCTGACTTCACTGGGCCTCAGTTTCGCCATCTGCAAAATGGAGGACTGTTGAGAGGCTTTCTTGAGTAGCACATTAACCAGGGTTTGAGGTCACAGTTAAGGAAGAACCCTCAAAACTTTTGGATATTCTGAATACATACTTGTGGTCTTTGTCCTATTTGAAGAGAAAACTTTAAGCGGGAGGCCTGGTGTATACCATAAATTAAATCTGCCAGTCTAAGATGAAATCCAATAGCCGAGCCCAATACCTTCACCCTCAGAGCCACTGGCCATTGTCCTTCCTATTGGACCTGCTGTTATCATACAACCTATTTCCTGGGGCTAATTTAGGACAACTGGAAAAACAAAAATGGTGTTAGGGTTTAACTCAGTTTCCGATAGGAAGGGTGGCCAGGCCCAGGGCCACCTGGGGCCTAAGCTGCAGGAACCCTGACTCCATCAACAGCTGCTCTGTGCTAAGAGCAAGTTAGACACTAGATCGTTCCACCATACCTACCTCTGTAGCTCCCCTGAGCTTTCTCCTGGGTTCTCTGTCCCCAGGGTTGCAGGCAGAGATGACTCCAGCTAGATTTTACCAGCATCTTTTGCTTCCCGGGTCAAAGAGTGATTTTCCCCCTTTGTTTTCATTTAGTTTCATGAAGTTTCAACTTAACAGAGTGAAACTTCACTCCCCCAAAGGAATAGAAAAATACACCTAAGTTCTGCTCAATAGTGTAAATATTGGGATAAGATAAAGATCCCGGCTGCCTTAAAAAGGCCATTGTATTCCAGCAAGCTGCCATTTCCTTACCTGGAAGAGTGCTCTGGAATCAGAGGCTGGGGTTTTGAGGAGGGGTTGAAGCTGTGTCCAGAAGAATGGCTGTATAGCCACACCCCTCCTCAGGTCCCAAGTTGCACCCAAAGGCTTCCCACTGGCCTGTTTAACCATTCACTACCCAGCCAGGGAGGCACCTCCATCCCCAAGGCCTTGCCACCCCCCCCACTCATTTTTTTTTAACCAGGAATGTGTGGTGGTTCAGCTAGCAAGGATGTGTGACCGACCAGCCTCTCCATGCTGGTTCAATCCTCGGGGCCTTAAGGAACCATGTCTTGGCATCATCCTTTCCATTAAAAGTCTTCTTCTGGGACAGTGAGTATATGCACAGTGATGCTAGCGGCTGCTTGTTTTCTGTTCGTTGTTTGATTGTTTTTGCAACTCACTGCAAGTTTTCTCTCCATTTCATGTGTGCTATGTGTAATTAATTTCATCCTGTATTTTTGCTGCTTTTGAATTTTGAGACAAAGTCACAAAGTTGTGGCCTAGGCTGGCCTCCAACTCACTCTTGTAGCCCAGGCTGGTCTTGAATTCCTGGCCCTCCTGCCTCTACCTCCTAAGTGCTGGGATTATAGACATATACCACCATGCCTGGTCCTTTGCTTCTATTATGGCCCAAGAGGCTCAGAAATTTGAATTCTGTGTATTTACCCAAAAATCAAAGGCAAGTGACAAACGGGAAAGAAAGGCGACTTTGACTTCTTTGAGCCCAAACCGCAGCTGTCTTCCTCCCCTCTGACATTTTCTCATAGATGAGGAAGAGCAGGAGCCTAGCTTCACTTTTTGGAAGGCTTGGACTCCAAGAGCCATCTCAGCAAGTCATGGAGAATCCCAGCCGTTTCCTTTGGGTACAAAGAGTAAGAGGGTGGTTAAAGGTGGAGATAGAGGTCTTCCAGTTGACTGAATAGGGCCAACGGGCTCCTCTGCCACCAGTAAACTGGAGGGCGACCTGAGGATGAATGAGGGAAGGGGAGATCAGGGGCTTGTGTTTTGCTTAGGGGTGGGTGGGCTCTGTTTGCTCCTTGTTTTAAGTTTCTCCTGGGGTTTGTGTTTCTAGATGACTATCTCTTGTGCATTCAAGCAAAGAGACCAACACATTAGGAAAAAACAAACATTTACACAGCGAGGGAAGTCCCTGCTCCAGACACCCCTCCTTCACGGGCTCCATCCATTCAGAGATTAAAACAAGCTGGCCTTGGGGTTCTGTTTAGTTGACTTTTTTCCTGCTGAGTAGCATGAATTCTTTCCAGAACTCCAGTACTCTGAAGTAACCATCAGTGACAAGATCCTCTTTTCCTGCAAAGAAAGACCCCAGCAAGCAGTACAGCCTCTTTAGCAGTGCAGGAACCACAACAATCAGCCTCTTCTGGTCCATCAAAACATACTTTTGAGTACCAGAACACTGGTATGGGAGGCAATCATATATGTTATTTTTTTTTAATCTTTCTGAGCTAACATCAGTCATTACCCCTAGGAGAGTAATTATCCCTTTTTTTAAACCCATGTAGACTCTGTGGCTCTGAAATTACAGAAAGTTTAGACTGAAAGCCCCTTAGGGAACAGCTAGTCCAGGGATTTTCAGATGGAGCCATTAGGGGGTCAGGATTAGAAACACAGTTTTAGGAAAACACACGACACAGGGAATTTTATGTAGTCGGGGTTAGTATTGTTTCATGAAACCTTTGTTTAGTTCTGAGGGTTATGGTATAGAAGCATGTCACTTTTTCCCTTTGTGTCTGTATGTGTATGTATACATACTTGTGATATGTGTGTAGTGCACGCTTACATATGTGTTTGGGATATGGACACCCACGCACATTTGGAAAGCAGAAAGGGATATCAGGTGTCACTCTCTATCCCATTCCCTCAAGACAGGGGCTCTTACTGAACTGGTGGCCGGCAGGCCCCAGTAACCCTTCTGTCTTCACATCACCACAACTCTGGGGTCAAAGGTGTACGGGGCTATGACAAGGCTTTTAGTGAGTGTTGGGGATGTGAACTCTGCTCCTCTGTCTCACAGCAAGCAATCTTACCCAGTGAGCCCTCTCCCCAGACCTCTTTTCAATGTCTGTGCTGTAGGCCAGAGGGGAAGCTAGCTATTCTCCCATTCTTACCAAATCAGCTCCCTTAGCTCGCTCACATTGGTCAGCACATGTCATCTTCTGCCTGGTTTAGGGTATATTAGTTTTTAGTTCCCTTCAGACAATAAACCTGTGATGGTTAATATTGTCAACCTGACAGGATCTAGAGTTACCCAAGAGACAAGGTTCTGGGCATTCCTGGGAAGGAGTTTTTTCTCATTGGGTTAAAGAGATGGAAAGATCCACCCTGTATGCGAGCGGTATCATTCACAGGCTGGGTCCTGGACTAAACAGGAGGAAGTGTGTATACCACCATTCATCTCTCTCTGCTTCCTGACCATGTGACCATGTGATCATGTGACCAGCTGCTTGGCACTCCTGCCTTGCCCTCCCACAGTGACAGGCAGCATCATTAGACTATGATCCAAAAATAAAGCCTGTCTTAAGTGGCCTTTGTCAGATATTTGGTCAGGACAACAAAAAGAGTAACTGCCACACATATGATCCAGTGTCACCTCAGTAGCAAATGCAGTACAAAGTGCCAGGTAAGTGTTAAATGTCCAAACCTAGTGACCCACCAAGTTCAACAGAGGAAGATAAAGGGGATAAGAGAAGAGCCACTATGGAAAGGGTGGCCATATTTAATATCCATACCGCCAAAGACAATAATTACACCACAGCAACTGAGTCCAGCAGCGTCTTATGTCCTCCCAGGTACTGGCCTGAGCTCATTGGATGCATTGCCTCCTTCATATTCAATAGGGGCTGGCAGGATGTTATTATGTTATTATTCCAGGGCCAAAAGTGTATGCTAACTACACCACTATGCTCAACTCCTCCTCCATTAAAAAACCCCGTTGAATGTTCGGCACTGCAGCGAGGTCAAGGCCCAGAACTTATTGGAAGACTGAATGAGTAGATAATGAAGCAGAGACTCTTCTTAGAGGCTTAACTAGAACTACAAGAAAGTCTCTCCAAAGGGACAGACAACGACTGTGAAACACAGATGATCTGAGACATGTCAGTCTTCCTTCCACCCTCCAGCTGTCACCATTTCATGCCCTCCACTGGCGGGGCCAAAGGTCAATCTTTGGCACAGTGTATGGGGTTATAACCTCATGAAGAAGACGTTTTAAAGGCCAGGGTCTCGTTTAGCTCAGGCCCTCCTCAAACTCACTGTGAGTGACCTTGAACTCCTGATCCTTCTACTTCCACCTTTCAAGTGCTGGGAGCATGGGCTTGCATCACTGTAGCCAGTTTATGCTGTGCTGGGGACGGAACTCAGGCTTCGTCCGAGCCAGCAGTCACTCTACCAGCTAAGCTACCCCCTCAGCCCCACCATGAGGAACTCTCACGGCACTCTTCCCCAGCCCGATGCCTTTCCAACATTCCAGCTTTAAAACAAAGAAAAGAATTAACGTGAGGTTGAGCCATGGAAGAGAAAATTAACTCGGCTCTTCATCAGCTTGGACTCCTGGGGTTGCCCCAAGACGAGTGTCAAGTTAAAGCAGCCAGAGAAAATAAAGACGGAATAGAAAAGCCTGTCGTGGAAAGATGGCCTTTTCTTTCAATTCTTTGCTGTTGAGGAAGCAAAGCTGGTTTGGTTATTCTTGTTCAGTCTCCTCGAGAAATACTCAGCGTGATTGGCAAGACATCAGGAATAACAAGATAAAGAGGTGACGTGAATGCCGCTGGGAACAGAGGATCCTTTGTGCTGACCTTGCCTAAGAAGTGGGAAGAAAAGCTGGGATTTGGGCTTTGATGCAAAGCCCTTGCATGCTAGGCTTACAGTATCCTTTCTATCGGAAATGCTAAAATACTTTCCCTGCAGGTATTTTCAGTCTGTCTCAACATTTGGCTGACTCCTGGCACCCTCCTGCTGTCATTCATAGTGCACACTCCAGTATCATATTGAATTAAGACAAAGGCTAAATCTCCCAAGGAACATGGAGGTCTAGAACTCATTCCTTGTCTAAAGAGGGGTAAATCATTATTCTTCACAAATACAACACAGCACCAAGAGTAAGTAGAAAGACATAAGATAGAACCCAGAAATCTGGGAAAACCAACCGAGAAAAACTGCATCTAAAGCCACTGCAGGGGCTGGGATGCAGCTCAGCTGATAACGCTCTTTCTTAGACTGCACAAAGCCCTAGGTTCAGTCCTCTGCCTAGCATAAAACTGAGTGTGACAGTACTTGGGAGATCTGAGCTGTATCTAACCTGAAAGCTGGAGAACTAACTTTCATAGTCACAGAAGGTATTATGCAAGTTGCCAAGGGAGAGAAGCAACCAACAGTCCTATCCCCAGGTATGACATCTATAAACCACAATGACAAGATATCCCTAAGGGTACAATAGTGGTATTCATATCTAACAGCTCTCTAACTGAACTTAAGGCCCACTCAAGGGGGAACTCATGCCTAGTACTGGAAACCTAGCCGAGTCCCAGGGCTAGTGAGGCCTGATCCTAAAAGAGAACCTGCTACACCACTTTCCTAAAAGACTGTGATTCCTAACTGCATTCTAAATACTTATTCTTATACCCACAGGTAAGTGTAGCTCCCAGTATTCACCAACAACATTGCAACAGATGAAGAACATTACAGAAAATACAACTGGCCAAAACGAAGAGAAAAACTGATTATGAGTTGCCCAGCCTCAGCTACAACACAACCCCTAAACCCAAGGCTTGGGGAACATCATGGAAGTGGGGTGGAAAGATTGTAAGAGCCAGAGGACCTGGAAATTGGATGTGAGGTTGTATCTCATAGAAATGACAGGAAATCTTTGCCTATGATACCTCAACAATATGGCTGTCTGAACAAGACCTAAATAAGAACACCACCAATAGACATGCTAATATGGAAAGGGGAATTTTCATGGGCTCCCGTCCCTAAACAAAGAACTACAGGCAACTAAGGGTTCCTGAAAGTAGGAGAATTCATTTTCTCTGAGGGAGAGTCCCTTAATAGGTTACCCAATGCTAAGGTTAACCAATGCTGAGATCACAAACTAACAAACAACACAAAGCAGACTCAGCCAGTGTATGTAGAACATCTATAATATATAGCTAACTGTAACAGATTTTTAAATTATGTGTATGGGTGTTCTGTCTGCATGTGTATATGTACTTCATGTATGTGTGCCTAGTGCCCATGGTGGTCAGAGAAGGAACCAGATCTCCTGGAACTGGAGTTACAGATGGTTGTGAATCACCAAGTGGGTACTGGGAATCAAACCTGAGCCTCTGCAAGGGCAGCCAGTGGTCTAACTGCTGAGCCATCTCTCCAGCACCAACAGTATCAATTTTTTAAAGTTCATGAATTTGAGAGGGAGGACATGAGAGGAATTGGAAGACGGAAAGGGAATGGGAGTTACATAATTGTGTTTTAATTTTAGGAAAGAAAGTGGTGGCACATGACTGTAATATCAAGAGGGTCAGAAGGCCAAGGTTATCTTTTGTTGTACAGAGAACTCACTCCAGCCCAGGCTCCATGAGAATCTATCTAAAATAAGGAGAACAAGGGGGTGGGGAGTTAGGAGGAGGAGGGAAAAGGCCAGGCCACTTGAATGCCCACCTCTGTTGTGTTTATTTTTTAACATTTATTCATTTATTTGTGTGTGTGTGTATGTGTGTGTGTTCTAGGGATTCAATTTTCCAGCTTACATAGCAAGCACTTTACTAGCTGAGCCATCTTGCCAGCTTTGAATAACTCTCTCTCTAACACTTCCAAAGCCCTGGCCTTCCATTTTCCTGTCTCTTTCTCAGTTTAATATCTGTTCAATAATCCCAACAGACACAGTCCTTTCATGTGCCTTACTTAATTTAATTTGAGTTGTCTTATGTCTGTGTTCCACAGAGAAATACTATTTGCTTGCATCCTGTAATGTCCTGAGGCCCTCCAATCCTTGCCTGGAAGCTATCCTAAGCATCCCATTTTGTCTTGTGGATTTTATTTTCAATGCCAATATCCATGTCCCATTTCATATGAAAGTGCTTTTAGGCTATCATCGAGGTAAATGGATATGCTAGGACAATACATCGTGTTTCTCTGTCTGCTGGAAGCGCAGACACTCCCAGCACAGTGCCCCTGCACCCATTGCAATCCAGCTCTGGATGCAGCCTCTGTCCATCACAATATTCTATTGAAAGTAGCCTAGTAGGCATTACTGCCCATAAAATACCACAGAGGCCAAAAGTGTAAGGTTGTTTTTAGTGTCTCCAAAATGGCATCAAGAACCAGACAAGTAACACACATCTATAATTCCAGTGTTTAGGAGATAAGAGGATTCCCAGAAGCTGGAAGGCCACCTGACCTGGTGCCATAGCAGTCAGCAGCAAGTCACCCTGCCTCAAACAAGGTGGAAGGTAAGAAATAACACCCTAGGCTGTGCTCTGACCTCCACATGTGCACCATGGAATACATATATATGCCCTCTCCTTCCCTCTCTTATATACACACACACACGCACACACACATGCACACACATGCACAAGCATGTGATTTTTGTAAAGGTATCAAGGGCCCTAGCCTTGGGCAGTTTTCTATTTTGCAGCTTCTGAATGGCGTTGGTCCTTAGGTTCATCCTTGCGCAGGCAGAAAACTACTACCTCGGGTTCAGTATTCCACACAAACACAGTGGCACCATCTTGAATAAAACAAAGGTGCCCTCCCATAATCCATTCTCAGCAAACTTTCCTTATGTGTCCTCAAGTACAGCTGAACTCCAGGCCATGTCTTAGCTGCAAGGGAAGCTGGGAAGTTTCTACAGTAGCATGGGAATTGTGCATCAAGAAGAAGACAGAGTAGAAGGCCCATTATCCTTTGTTGGGTAAGCAAATAGAAAGATCTTTTACAAACAGAAAGACCTCAGTCCTATCAACTTTGCCCTCCTGACAAGGAGAGACAAGAAACAACCACTTGAAGGAACAAAATTCTCAAGAGGACCCTCAGCAAGTAGCCCTTATCAATGTTTTCCTTGTAAAATACCTTCCTGGTCTTCCAGACAAGTTCAGAAGTTGAAGGTCATCCTTGGCTACATAGTTGGGCTCAAGGCCAGCTTGGACTACATGGATCCTTCAGGAAAGAAAGAATGTTTTTTTTTTGGACATGCAGAAACCAAAAGGCAAGTCATGGATAACAAACAAATAGCACTAAATGGATATTGGGGCTGGGAACCAAGGAATGATGGTGAATTTGGCAAACTATACTAAGAAGGCATAAACTGCATCATAATAATTTAGACATGGGCTTGCAGACAATCCTGCTCTTCTGCAGAAGTAAAAAACAAGACTGAGAAAGGACAAGAAGAAAACGACAGGGCTCATACAGCTAAGTAGTAAAATTAGCTAGGATTTAAACCCAGGTCACCTGACTCCATAGAGCCTGGTATTTTCATAGGATGAAATAACTTCATTGGAAAGGTGACAGGTCTCTTTTATAGGCATGGATCAGAGTCCAGAGGACATCTGACGAGACTCCCAACTTCCTATGTCACAGAACAAAGGGATCAAATCAGAGACACATGATTGATTAGCAGTAGAAACAGAGATGGTGTATTAGGACAGACAAAAGCACTCCTGCCTTAGTTACTGTTCTGTCGCTATGAAAAGCCAAGGCAACTTCTAAAAGGAAGCATTTATTTGTAGGCTAGCTTATGGTATTAGAGGGTTAATTCATAATCACTGTGGCTGGAAGTAGGCTGGAGCAGAAGCTGAGAGATTTACATCTAGATCTGCAAGCAGCAGGCAGAGAGAGGGAAATTGGGCCTGGCTTGGACTTTCAAAACCTCAAAGCCCACTCCCAGTGACACACATCCTCCAGCAAGACCACACCCCATAATCCTTCCCAAGCAGTTTCACTAACTGAGGAGCAAGTGTTCAAATCTATGAGACTATGGGGCCATTCTCATTCAAGCCCTAACTCCTGAAAATGAAGTAAGCCAGAGAGCTGGAAACAGTTAAGGGCTCACGAGTCCCAGATCTCAGCTTCATGACTCTTTATAGACTATTGCATTGTTCCTGTTTTCTCCAATCATGGGGTTTTCTTTCCTTTCTTTCAGATAGATACAGCTATACCCTCTCTGTATATATGTAGAAAGAATATGTGTTCGTGTATGTGTTCGCGGGGAGATCAGAGGACAGCCTCAGGTATCAGTCCTTGTCTGTCACCTTGTTTGAGGCAAGATCTCTTGCTATTGGCCACTGCATATTCCAGGATAGCTATCCCAAGACTTGGTGAGGATTCTTCTGTCTTTGCCTCTCCTCTCACTATAAAAGTGTTAGAATCCAAATGCACACTGCTACATGGTTTCTAGAATCCCAACTCTGATTCTCACTCTTACATTGCAAGAACTTTTACCCACTGAGTCAACTGCTAAGCCCCCCCTTTCTTTCCTTTTTTTTCTCCTTCTTAAAGTTTTTCTGACAGCTCAGGATGACTTTGACCCTCTCGTCCTCCCACTTCCATATTCTGAGTACTGGGACTGCTGCCATGTGCCACCATGCCCAGTTTGTCCTGTGCTAGGATTGAATACAGGCCCGCACAAATAATAGTGAGGTACTTTACCAACCAAGCTACATCCTAAGCCCTAATTTTCTTGTGCGCGCTCTGTTCCCTACATGAAGACCTAGTGGACAGTGGTGTAATTGGAGGTTTCTCTACTGCCCACCAGTTCCCAAATCACCACTCTGAGGATTAATATTAATTATAATTGTTTGACCTATTAGTTCAGGCTTATTATTAACTAGGTCTTACAACTTAAATTAACCCATTTCTATTATTCTATATTTTACCGCCAGGCTTGTGGCTTGTTACCTCACATCTTGCTTCTCTGGCAGCTGCTTGCCCCTCTCAGACTCCGCCTTCCTTTTCCCTGTATCTTTGTTTGGATTTCCCACCTAGCCATATTCTGTCCTGCCATAGGCCAAAGTAGCTTCTTTATTCACAGCATACAGAGGGCACTAAGAAAACCCATACTCCTCATTTCTGAATCCTACCATGTAATTCTTTCCTTCCTTAGACTACCCTTGAGGGATGAATGACTGCCATGTTAGGGTGTGGCCAGAGATCATCTTCTAGGACCCAAATTCTTTCAGGAGGTACCTGATCATTTAATTACCTGGCACCAGAATGGTCCAAGGTCAAGGGCTGTGTTGACTCCACCTAGGAGTAGAGGCTGATGGGTTTGAAGGCCAGATGTAATACATGCTTTGGGCATTGTCTCAATACATTTTAGTGCAGGCCACGTTGTTTGCTTGCTTTCTTTTTTAAAATTTTTCTTTTTTTAAAATTGGGCCTTATGTTGCCCAGGCTGGCTATGCAGCTAAAGATGAGTTTGGACTACTGATCCTCCTGTCTCCACCTCCCAACAGCTGAGATTTCAGGGGTGTACCATCACACCAGTGTATGCAGCACAGGGGATGGAACCCTTCCTCATGCATGCTAGGCAAGATCTCTGCAAATTGAGCTACATCACCAAGCCCTGGCTTAGCTTCTTACACTCCTACCTAGCCTGAGAAGCCCCTACAGATTACAGTTACCCAGAGCTAATACAGGACCCTTTGAAGGAGGCTTCCAAATGTCCGGATATCTGCTTTCACAGAGCTTGAAGACTGTAAGTCCCAAGTGTTCTTAGCGCCATACACATGTTTTTATACCCAAAACAGAAGCAGATCAGACAAGACATTGGGGCAATGTTCTGATTGCAAGTCCTTCCAGATAATATCTTCAGATAACACAGAAGAGGTAAGCAACCCTGCTGACAACCTGCTGCAATAACTATTGCTGGGGAGCCCGGGGCTATAGAGAAGAAAGGAAAGATACTCGGCTGCCCAGCAAACTTGCAAAGCTGGCTGGCTGCAGGGACTTTCCAGCTAAGCCTCGCAGCCTTTGCGTAATGCTCATTGCTGCACCAGGCAGCTACTCAGTGAAGGAATCCCTATTGGGATCCAGTTCCTGTTGAAAGCGTTGTCAGCTCTTATTGTTTTGATGGTTTTTGGAACAGTCCTCTCTTTCATGTTGCCCTCTCATGAAAACATACCTGGCCCCCTTTCCCTAGACTCTAGGATGATTTCCCATTTATGAAAAGATCTCTCTTTAAACAGTCATGCAAATCCCAAGTTAGGCATTTGAAGTTCATGACCCTTTCTTCTTCTTCTTCAAGCTCCCAGCTCTCCCTCCCTCCCAACTTTGCTGACCTGTAGGGAAGGAAAATACCCCTGAGAAATGAAAAGCCTTCCCCATCTTCTTCCTCCTTCCAAACAAGCAGAGTCTGCGAGAAGAAGTAAATGTAAGCTCTTTGCTCCTCTCCTGTACCCGTGCTCGGCCCTGCTTTCCCTTATTAAGGAAACAATGAGGCAAGCCATCCAGGATATGCCTGTGTGGACAGTGATCTCCAGCAATAAATCACTTCCTCACTGGGTGACTTTTATGGGTCAGGGAAACCATATGGCCTGTGCCTCTGACTGCAGGTCAGACTTAGCTAAGCGATGTGCATATTAAAACCACCCTGGAGAGACAATGGAGTCAACGGAGGGCTTGCCTTGCAAGCCTGAGGACCGCGTTCCATCCCCAGAACATACACAAATGCTAAACATGGTAGGCTACACCTGGAATCCCAGAGCTGACTTAGGTGGACAGGTAGATCACTGGGTTCAATGGTCAGTCAGTCTAGTCTCCTTAGCCAGCTCTGAGACAGTGAGAGAAGCCATCTGAAAGAAGAAAATAAGATGTGGCTTCCGGGGAAGGACATCTGAGGTTGTCCTCTGACATCCACATGCACACTTGTGCACATACATAGCTGAATGCTCTCACTTGCACACACACACACACACACACACACACACACACACACAGAGAGAGAGAGAGAGAGAGAGAGAGAGAGAGAGAGAGAGAGAGAGAGAGAGAGAGATTGTGGTGCACACCTTGCATCTGTTTTAATTCCTCTGTACCCCTAATGCATGAACTTCACTCTCTGACCTGGACTACCTTCCCACCTTGCTCAGTGACCACCCCATCCCAGTTTATTTGCTCTCTAGCTTAGACAGTCCTCATTGGTCCCTCCTCAGTGGGCATGGTGGAGATAGCCCAGTACAGGAGCTGTTTCTCGGGGAAGTGCCTCCCTGGTGGACGTACTTCATCTTTGCCTCACCCATTCTCCTCTCGGCAACAGGAATTACATAATGCAGTTCACCTCTTCTGCAAAATTACCAAATTAAGCAAGGACAGCCTTGGCCAGGCTCCTGTTGCACGGCTCCTACTTCTGCACTTTGAGGGCCTCATGGCTACCCCATCGTGACAGCACTCATTGCAGAATCATTCCCCTGACTGCTACGGTTGGTATCTACAACTTCTCACACAGGGAGCACTGACCCGCAGATATGCAGGGTCACGGGTAGTGCAATGGCGCAAGAGGCCCAGGAAGGCAGAATGAGCCATTTCCTAGCAGATGGACAGGTGGAGAAGGAAGCTAGAAGTAATTTAACTGGGAGTGAGTTTGAAACATCTTCACACTGTAGCCAGACATGGAGAAACAGGACTAAAATCCCAACACTGTAGAGGTGGTAGCAGTTCAAGGCTGATGTGGCTACACTGTCTTAGCTTTAATTGTCACTTGACACAGCCTACAGTCACCTGAAAAAGGAGTCTTAATTGAAGGACTTCCCAAATCAGATCGGCCTATGGACATGTCTGTGAGAGGCTGCCTTGCTTGCTTGTTGATACAGAAGGGGCCAGTCCACTATGGGTGGCACCGTTTTCTGAATAGGCAGTCTCTGGGCCATATAAGAAAGTTGGCATGACCTTAAGTGAACCAGAAAGCACTGATCCACCACAGTTACTGCTTCAAATTCTTAGTTCAGTTCCTGTCCTGACTGCCCCCAAAGATGGAGTGCAACCTGGAAGCTGAAATAAGCCCTTCCCTTCCTTGAGCTGCCTTCGGTCAGAATGCACTATCACAGGGACAGAGAGGAAACTAGAACAAGTTATGTGTATGCACATTCAAAACAGATATTAATTTCGTGTTTTAGTTGTGGGTCCTATCCCCAAGAGAGTTCACTATGTGCACATAAGTGCTCCAAAATCTGCTCCCCAAAAAAATCCAAAATCTGAACTGCTTATCTTGAAAGATGGTCAAGGACCTGAGACTTTTGGGCTCCAGGGTTGGCAGAGTGCCTGTCTAGCATACATGAAGCCCTGGGTTTGATCATCAGCACCACACAGATCAGCTGTAATAGTGCATGCTTATAACCCAGGGCTCAGGAGACAGAGGAGGGCCATGTGAAACACCTTCTCAAAAAAAAAAAAGGTGCTTGTTTTATAGACAAAGGAACTGAGGCAGAGAGTGACATTGTTTACTGTTTTTTATGGTACTGTCCTGTTGTGTAGTTGGCAATACTGAGGTGAACAATTTGAATGTTCTAGTCATGTGATATTTTATTTGCTATCAGTTAGGCCAGGCTGGGGTCTGGCTCAGTTAGAATGCTTAACTACCATACATGAAGTCTTAGTCTGAGTCCCAGAACTGCAGAAACCAGGTGTGGTGGCACAGGCCTGTAATCAGGAAGAAGATAGAGGCATGAGGATCAGAAGTTGAAAGTTGTCCTCAGCTAGTCAAGTTTAAGACCATCCTGGAAGTGTGTGTGTGTGTGTGTGTGTGTGTGTGTGTGTGTGTGTGTGTGTACATGCACTTACTTTTGTTTAAGTTTGATCTCTAGTCTCCAGTATAGTTTAATACGTAGTATACATTAGTTGAATAAACTAATCTTATATTTACACAATGTTCAATTTATTATTAATGTATTTAATATATGGCAACAGCCTGCTTAGCACTACATACACATAGAAAGGTGTGTGTGTCTACACAAAGTGACATATTAACCAGGTCTCTTGTCTGCAAATAACAGAAATTGAGGTCAAACCAGCTTAAGATAAAAGGAAAAGAAGGAAAAGGACAAAATGCTACACACGAACAGACAGTGCAGAAGTGGACTTCAAGTGGAACCGTGTCCTGAGGCTTCAGCAAAGCTTTAAGTCTGGTTAATAGAAATGTATTCCATAGGCTCTGGTCGTAGCAACTCAACTATAGCGAGAAAAAGCAAAGCTTTTTCATCCTCTTTGTCAGCAACTCGGGGACCAGATATCGCTTGGCGTATGCAAGCTGGAGCTATATGTCCATCCAAGCTGACCTCAGAGGCCAGGGGAGCTGGCTGTGTGCCTTTCTCTATGAGAGAAGGGAGGTTGAGGTCAGCCACATTGCTTCCCAAGCTAGGGCAACAAGCTCCGTGTGGGGAAGGAAGGCTTAGATGTTAGAAGCAGCAAGGAAGACTGACACACAGCACTGGTTCTAGATTCCGCCAGTCTCTAAAGAAGAGTTCCGGCTTCCCCAGCCGTGCTCTGAGGCTCCAGGGATGAGTCTCCAGAGCCTAGAGGCTCCTTCCATCCTTCCGCCCCTCCTTCAGCCTCTGCTGGGAGCTTGCTAAGGTTGTAACCTTGATGAATAAAACACCTTCCCAGTCACTTCCAGTCATCGGGTCCAGCATATGGACTCCCAGTAAGTGGCTTTTCCTCCTATGTAGTGTTTAGGAGATGGGAGACCACCTTCCCAGCACAAGACCTCACTCACCCACAGGGTCATCGGGCCCGCTGGCTCATTCATGCTCCATTTCCCCAGTTCTCACCCTGGGCACACGCTGTCTCTTCTGTGGCCATTTTCAGTCCTTTATAATTGGCGAAACCATTGCATGTCAAGTGTAAATCTAAGCCTGCCATAGCATCAATCACACTCACGCAAAGGGGATGAGAGTTCTCTGTTCTCACTCATCATTGCAAAGTCAGTAATGCATGCAGAGACGGTAGATCCATTTATGAGAGGCCATGATCTGTAACCAACTAAACGGCAGGCTTCTGAGAGCTTCTGTGGGGCTGCCAGCAAAGAGAGCAGAGCCCTGGGAGCTCTCTGCGATGCTTGGTCTTGTTCCCTCTTCTAACAACCATGATGACACTTGGTACATGGACCACTCAGTTGCATGGCTTAAGTGGACAAGGCAGGGTTTGACTTTGCATGCAGTAAAACGAGCCTTCCAAATGACTTCCAGCTCTCTATCAAAGTCTCTGATCAGTAACCTGGCAATCACTTATCAAGATTTGTAAGAATGGCCAAAGAGCTAATAGGATGCTACAGGATAGCCTGTCCTGGCTTTAGCCCACATCGTCTGGGTAAAATGAGACACACAAATGCATTTTATGGGTTCAGCTCCTGCTTCCCGTTAAGTTGGGAGCATAGCCCCCACCCCCTGGCATCTATCCCAGCCAACCTGGCCTGGGAGTTGCATTGCTCTGGACTCCAAATCTCAGCATGCCAGGTCCTGACCCCCTCCCTGGTGGGGGGGGCGGCGGAGTCAGGACCACTCCCACAGGGTATTTAAATGGGCTCGCAGAGGAGAAACACATGGTTTTGGGGTCTGCATGGGCTCCCTGCTTTCCTGTCTCCCCGCCAGCCATGTGCTCAGCCTCCCAAGAGCATCATTCTTAACAAAACGATGGGCATTTTGATTTGGTTTGATTTGACCTAATTGGATTTCTTGCGCCAGTGGAGCTGCCCTTTCCTTATTATTTTTTCCTAACACTTCCCAATAAGGAAAACTCACATTTTAAAAAGGCCAGACTCCCTGGTCTACAAGAGCTAGTTCCAGGACAGGCTCCAAAGCTACAGAGGAACCCAGTCTTGGGGGAAAAAAAATGGCCAGAGGGAGAGAGGCATTGTGATACATGCTTGTAATCTCAGTCCCGGAAAGGAGGCAATAGATAGATTCTTAGGCTTTCTGGCAGGCTGGAAGAGCCAAATTGGTAAGCTTCAGGCCTGTGAGTAACCCTGTCTCAAGGAAGGAAAGAAGAAAAGAAGGAAGGACAGAGAGAAGACAGCATGCAAGGAATGACACCTGACTTTGTCCTCTGGTACACACACACAGGGAGAGAGAAAGGAAGAGAGAGAGTTTTAATATATACTACAGTCTAACAAATTAGGCCCACCGTCCAGCATGGCAGCAATCAGTGGTGACCGAAATGTAAGCTGCTCGCAATAGTTCCCAGGGTCGCCCCCACCCCATCCTTCTTTAAGGACATTCACGCCCCTCCCTCACCACAGGTGTTTCACCGACATCCTTACTCCACCCAGGTTAGAAGGCCAGGGCTGGGGACACGGCTCCATCAGCAGAATGCTTACTGTGCAAGCACAAAGACCTGTGTCTCATCTCCAGCACTCACATAAGTGTAGTGTGGTGATAGGCGTCCGAAGTCCCAGCACTGGGGCAGGTGACCAGAGGATATCTGGGGCCAATAGCCAGCTAGTCTAGCCCAGTGAACTGCTGAGCTCCACGCTAAGTGAGGGACCCTGTCTCAGAAAACAGTGGAGACACGTGACACGGTCCAGCCTGGAAAGGTTGGCAGAGGGATGGGCTGACATCCCGGAATCTCCCGAAAGCCTTGGAAAACAGTGTCTGTGTTTCCTTTTGAGAAGCTTTCTGAGAAGGGAGGCACGGAAAGGGGAGTTCTTTTCACGCAGGTCTGTGCTCACCTGAGCCTGACTGGGAAGTTAAATCCCAGGCCTGCCCTTCCCAGTTCTTAAGGCAGTAAGAATTACTGGGCTTCTGCTCTCCAAGTTTCAACTGAGAACTGCGCCCACTCCAACTAAAGGTTCATTTTAAGTGGCATGGTTTTAGTTCTTTCTTTGGCTCGGTGTTCTGAAAGTTCGTGGTGGTGTGCATACAGGGCTATTTTCACCCATGGTGCAGTTATGATGGGCACCTGGTGGCCCTGCAGTCTAGAGCTCGTGTTTGCCTAGTGCGGGAATTACTCTTTAAATGATTTCCTGGACAGCACCTGCACTCTTCCCAGCCTCTTCTTTCTCTGAAATCCATCTTATCTGGACTTCTTGGGCTGTTTCTGTGACTATCGTCTTTACTCCCCTATGCATCCATCGCTGTCCTTTATTTTCCTGGTTTTGTTGTTGTTGTTGTTGTTGTTGTTGTTGTTGTTTTAGTTTGTTTTTTTTTTGTTTTGTTTTGTATTTTTGTTTTTAAGACAGAGTTTCTCTCTGTAACTTTGGAGCCTGTCCTGGAACTCGCTTTGTAGATCAGGCCTGCCTCTGTCTCTGCTGGGATCAAAGGCATGTGTCAACACCGACCAGTGTTTTTAGTTTTTTAATTTATTACATTTTCGCTAGTTTATTTTGAGAGGAGAAGGCTCCATGCCGCTGCTACATTTGAAGGTCAGAAGACAACTTACAAAAATCAGTTCTCACTTTCTGTCACGTGAGTCCTGGGGATTGAACTCAAGTCTTCAGCCCTGGTGACAGGTTCCTTCACCTAGTAGGCATCTTATTAGCTCTGATGTAGCCTAGGCTGATTTTGAATTAGCTATGTAACCAAGGATGACCTAGAACTCCTGATTCCCCTACCTCCACCTCCTGCATGTTGGGATATACAGGCATGGGCCACCACAGCCTGTTTACGTGGTGCTGGCACCAAACCCAGGGTTTTGGATGTGCTGGGCAAGCGCTCCAATGGTCGAGTTGCATCCTCAGCACTGTTTTAGGTTTTTAAAGACAAAGTCTTCTGTAGCACAGCTGATCTGTCTTTTTATTCTCTATTTTTTCTTGGGGGGAGGGGTCTTCAAGTTTCCCATTTTAATACTGAAATTTTCTCTTTTACTCTCCAGAGCTGGGGACTGAACTCAGGGCCTGCATATGGTAGGCAAATGCTCTGCTACCAAACTAAATCTTCAGCTCCTAGGAGTAAATTTTAACATTGCTCCTTTTTTTTGTTCTCTGTATATCATTTTTAGTTTCCTGCTCTCATTTTCCAGTTAGGTGTTTTCTGTACCCCGGAATATTAAACTGCACTTTTTCTGTTCTGTGCATTTTCTTTTCCCTGTCTAATTTGTTTCTTCCAAACTATTTTTCTTTGCTGTTTACTTAGTTTTTGCTCGGTCTTTCCTGTTAGAAACCTTCCCCAGATGTCTGGTGCTCCTTAGCCATCTGTTCTTCTGAGGAATGGGGAACTAAGCTGCTGAGTACCATCTCTACATACACAACAGGTGGGCTTCTGAGCAGGGTTTCACTCCACAGTGTGCCCGGCCTGCACCTTTTGTTTGGAAAACCCCAGCATCAACGCCTTCAGATCCTTCTTTCTAGAGATGATTGGGCTCCCAGAAAGGACTTTTCCAGTCTTTTGATGAAGGCCTTGAGCATAGCAAAGTGGGGAGCAACCGAGCACATACGGTTCACTCCATGCCCCTCTGTGTCTAGATCCAGCTGATCCCGAAGGTTCCAGTCTTCTGCAGGAGTGGCCCATCTAGAGAGCCACCCACTTCTTCAACAAACTAGAAGGACCTCTTTTGTGTAGGTGTATGGGATATGTGTAGGCACACGTGATGTCCAGACATTTGACTTGTTGCTTTATTTGCTTATTGGATTTTGTTTTGAAACCTCAGAACCTATGTTTTCTTGAAAAAAAAGTTGGGTGTGATAGCACACACTTATAATTCCAGTGTTAGGGAGGGAGAGGCAGCAGGATCCCTGATGCTCACGAAATAGCCAGCTTAACCTAGATGAATTCCAGGCCAGTTGGATGGAAATGGCTCCTGAGCAGAATCTGAGGTTGTCTTCTGGCTTTCACAAACAGACACACGCACATGCACGCACGCACGTGCACACATATCTGTACTTTTGTGAATGTTCATCCACACATGTTCACACGTACATACACATGCACACACACACACAATCTGTACCTTTGGGATTGCTCATCCACACATGTACATGTGCACACACACACATACACACAAACACATGCACACACGTGCACACACATCTGTACCTTTGTGAGTGCTCATCCATGCATGTGCACACACACAAACACATGAATACACATACAAACACATGCACAAGCACACCTACACACACATCTGTTCCTTTGTGAGTGTTCATCCACACATGTGCATGTGCACACACACAAACACGTGAGCATACACATGCACACACACATCTGTACCTTTGTGAATTCTCATCTACACATGTGCATGTGTGCATACACACAAATACACACACACAAACACATGCACACATGCGCACACACATCTGTACCTTTGTGAGTGCTCATCCATGCATGTGTACGCACACACACACACACAGAGACACACACATGGCTAATTGGCATTATGTGAGGTGTCAAGTTTCACAAGGAGCAAAAGCAGATGTGTGATTTCACTCTGACATCTGTATCCAGCCCTCCCCATCCTGTATCTATTTATTTGCTTATGTCTACTTTACTGGACTAAAATATGAATACCAACCGTGGCACAGACCTAGACATTTTGGTCACCTTATTATCTTCAGCTCCCTGCGACATGGAAAATGAGCAAGAGTAGTTGACAAATAAATGAACCAGTGTAAGGAAAAGGACCTCTCCTCCAACTCCTCTGCCAGTTCCTTACTCTTTCCAAGACCACAAGCATCCTTGTGAGCTAAGCACCTCACCCGCTAAGACATCCCACCTCACTGTTTCCAGTCTTTGTTCTTCCTGGTGTTCACTCATCTTCCTGGCCTGCTCAGACTTTTCTTTCTCTCTGCCTTGCTCTGACTTTGACTTCAGTCAAAAAAGTCAAAGTTTTCAGTGAAGGAGGAGGCTTTGCTGCAGCCGTGAGAATGCAGAGGCAGAGGGCTTCCTACCTGCTTTCTCTAAAAGAGTACAGCTAACTTTCATAAAGATCCAGGGAAACGGAGCAGTGACTCAGCAGTTAAGAGCACTTGCTGCTCTGCCAGAGGGCCGGCACCCACACTAGGCAGCTCACAACAGCCTGTGACTCCAGCCCCAGGCCAGCCCATCCTCTGGCCTCTGAAGGGAGCAGCACACATATGTATCTACACACACAAGACACATTTTACATATATGATGTGATATGATGTGGTGTGATGTGATGTGCACACACACAGATATATCAACATTCTTGTGGCTGGAGAGAGCTTGGTTGATAGAGTGCTTCCCTAGAATTCACAGGGCTTCCATCTCCAGTACTGCATAAACCAGGTGTACTGTGACTCTCACCTATGCTGCAGCACTTGGGGTGCAAGAGAGGGGAGACCACTGAAAGTTCATGTGTGTGTGTGTGTGTGTACACGCGTGTGTGTGCACACATGTACAAATACATGTTCATATGTGGGGAGTGCATGTGTATGTGGAGCCTAGATTACAACCTCAGGCATGAGCCATCCACCTTGCATTTTGATGCTGCACCTTTCCCTGGCAGAGAGCTTGCTTACCTAGTGAACTAGTCTGACTGGCTAGCAAGCTTCCAGAACCAAACTGTCTCTGCCACCCGCTCAGTGCTAGGAGTGCAAACACATGCTACTGTGTCCAGCATTTTCACATGGGTTCTGGGGACCAAACAGGTCCTCACACTTGAGCACCAAGCTCTTTACTGACTGAGTCATCGCCCAGGCCCCAGTTAGAGAATTTTATTGAGACTCCAATTCAAGCTAGGTGCAAAGGAAGTGGGAATAAAACAAAAACAGCAAATTCTCAAGGTGGCAGGAACAGGTGGATTAATCAGAAGACAGGTAGGTGAAGGGAATTCGAGGACAGTCATGGGTCATAACCCTTTGGAAGTCACGTATCAGATATTTTGCATATCAGATATTTACATTATGATTCATAACAGTAGCAAAATTACAGTTGAGAAATAACAGCAAAAATAATGTTATGGTTGGGGGTCACCACAACATGAGGAACTGTGTTAAAGGGTCGCAGCGCTAGGAAGGCTGAGAACCACTGGCATAGAAGGAGCCAGATTCACACCGTGTTCATTCACCATTTTCACTCCAAGCCCTGCTCCTCACCTACTAGTTTAGTAAAAACAGGCTGAAGTTGAAAAGGGAGAACGTTGTTCATTTTTCTCTTTTATGAAGAAAACATATATTACGCACCTCTAATCCTAGCACTTGAGAGGCAGAGGCAGGCAGATCTCTAAGAGTTTGAGGCCTGCCTGCTCTACAAAGCTAGTTCCAGGACAGTCAAGGCTACACAGAGAAATCCAGTCTCGAAAAAACCAAAACCAAAACAAAAAAAATCAAAAATGAAAACAAAAAGACAACCAAAAAAAAACCCTCACATATATTAACTTTTCTACTATATTACAGCACCGAATGAACAAAACAGATCTGTTTTCATAAATTTAGAGGCTAGTGGAACAGTTAAACCATAAATCAATAAATAAACAAAATAGATATTGGCAAACATTCCGAAGTGTTGAGAAGGGTGTGGAATTCAGTCATAAGTTAACAGGGCACTTTCTTAGGTGTGGTGGGCAGTGACGGCTCCTCTGAGGAACTGCCTAGGACAGATAAAATAAATCTGCGTCACATTCTAGATGCTCATGTTCCAGTTTTTCTGCCAAAAGTTTCCTGTCCCCCAGGCTGGCCTCAGACTCACTATGTAGCCAAAGATGGCCTAGATGGGCAAGAATATCCAAGGACTGAGGTTACAAGGATATACACCATCCAGTTTATGCAGAGAGAGGGATGGAGCCCAGGGCTTTACATGTGCTAGGCAAGTACTCTAGCAAATGGGCTACAACTCTAGTTCCCAGAAGTACTCCCTACCATTTGGGAATTAAGCCTTCTCCTGTATTAAGCCCAGGTGCTATAGGTAAGTACAATATCAGCTGGGGAGGGAGTTCTGCTTGGCCGAAGAAACCTATGCCGTCATCTTCTATTTATCTTGTTTCCAAAAGGATTGGATTGTAGGTGGGCATATGATTCAATTAAGGCCAATGAGAGGCCTAGGGAAACAATCTCATTAGCACACGAGGATCTGAGTTCCATTCCCAAAACTACGCGTGCGTGCATGCGTGCGTGCGCGTGTGTGTGCGTGCGTGTGTGTGTGTGTGTGTGTGTGTGTGTGTGTGTGTGTGTGTGTGTGTATTTTAAAGTCAGGCACGGTGGCACACACTTGTAATCTCAGCACTGGGATGATGGAGACAGGAGGATCCCTGGGAGTCACTGGCAGTTAGAGCTGGTTCACATGGGTGCTAGAAACTGGACTTGGGTCCTCAGA